>JAVFBZ010076769.1:0-10505 GCA_032466195.1 Katharina tunicata | reverse complement strand
AAAAGTATTGGGTCAACAGCCTTCGTTGCTAAACTGCGTTGCAGGTACAATGTATACCCCTGTATCTCTTCATATTTGCCAAATGAGATTGTTAAAAACAGTGGCCCGAACAGGGCTTCCAAGAGGGGAACTACAAATGTTTATACTGAAAAATGTTTTCTGTGTGCCAAGGTTGTGGAACCTGTGGTGGCCCTGAATTAAATTTGACAATGGCCCCATAACGGTTCGGATTAATTTATAGCCAGATGTATAAGCCCCTACCTGTCCTCATTTTGAGGTAACTGCAATGCAAAGTTATTTGTGTTAACAAAATGGTAATGGCAAGTTTGACATTGTTGTTTTCATGAACTTATCTCACATGTTGGTCTTTGCTTTGAGAGTTCCAGAAATTGGGTTTCATACAGATATATACAATTGAGGCACAAACGCTTATAGTGAAAAACTGGATTGATTTAAGTATTTGTTTGGACATATAGGACAAAATTTCTTAATTAATGAATTGACCGAATTTGTTTGTACATGAATAAAACGTAAGGACTTGCAAGGCTCATCAGTTGGAACTACATATTTTAATGTATTGGAGCAGAGCTAATTACATCAATTCATGTATATATATTTAGTACTGCATTTAAATTAAATGCCTGATAATAATTTTATTTTTGAGTTTGTTTAGGTGACTTTTTTCTAAAAGATCTTGCATATGAAATAAATATAGATAAGATATAATTGGAACAAAATTTTGCACAACATAATTAAACATTTATTTTTTTGTTATTGAACTCAAGAAATGAAATAACAGTATTAAGGTATATCCTATTCCTTTTGATGCACCATTTATCTGTCAGTACCACTGTGACAGTATAAATAGATTAATTTCGATTTTGAAACTACCCTTAATCCTCAATTAATTCGGCCTTAAGGGCACAAGTATTAAGTAATTTATTTAATTTTTAAATGGGAGTTTTGGAAGTAACAGTTTTATTTTCCAGTAGTTTAAAAAAATTACAAGATTGTGTTTCCATACTTCTTAGCCTTTGCATACCATGTAGTTTGTTAAGTGTTAAAGAGTTTCAATTTGTTCAGGATTTAGGGTATATTTGAATATTAGAAGTATATTAAAAAGTAATTTTGTTTTTGTTGCGGTGGTTACAATGCTGTACTAATAATATCATTTTGTGTGTTTTGTGCCACTATTTTTGTACCACAGATCCACTAAAAACACAACATTTTGGTGTCCAACTATGTAAGCAGCTGGGTGTAGATTTTGTCTGCCAAGTTTAGCACTTCGTGTTCATGATATGCTTTTGGGTGACTCTAAACCAAGGTACTGTTCGACAAAAGCCAGAGACCGCTCACCTATATACGAATATCATGCCTTTCTTTAGTTCCACTGATATTCTTAACTTAGTGCTGCTGAAGATGGCAAGATAAAGCCAAAATATTCAGTTAAAATGAGTCTTTCATTTTTCAGAGTTGCACTATATTTGTGTAGTATCACGCCTTTGTCATCCTTGTCATGTAAGGGTGATATCCATGTGAGTGATATTCTCCCATACAAGTGAAATAACCTCCCACTAAAGCCCTAAGCTAGAGCTGTTGGGTCTAAGATCAAGCATTTTCTAGTTATATTTCTAGTTATATTAAAATAGATTTTATAGTCAATTGTGCATTTTATAGTCAAAAGTGTGAATGTGAATGAATTATAAACAAAGTATATTTTGATCTTTTGAAATCCAACAATTGACAGACTCATTGTTATCTGAGATGGCCAATGTCAAAGTCAATATTTTAATCTGATTTCAGGCTATTGAAATAAAATAAAAATGCAAATGGATGAAGTTTCTTGGCATTCACTGCCAAATGTACATGTACATGTATATCAATATATAGGATCGTCAACATTTGACCAGACCTTGATAATAGATAAATGAAAATTGAATTATGTTTTCTCTGTGTTTATTGTTGTTTGGTTCGTTTGTTGTGATAGATTAGTGGTAATATCAACGTATATGTAGATGATACATAATCACAACAGATACACATTGCCACCTCATAGCTAACTTATCATTACAATATAACAGGTGGTTGGGTGGCAGCCTCCTGTGCTCTCCCTGGAAGCCTATTTGTTCTGGTGTTCTATGGTTTGTACATTGTATTATGTCTTTTGTGATGCCAACAGTGTTAAGGGCGGTTTCCTTCACTTATTGGGCTGGCACGGCGTCATAAATGAAATAACTAAGTACGTGTAAAACCCACTAAATCAATCATTTACATGTAACTTGTTATGACAAATGGATTTCCTGATGCCCCTTGGCTCAGATGAGATAGATTTTACATAGCTATTCAATAGATTACATCTAACATACATTGTAAGTATCATGACTTCTACCGGAGACAGTATTGTATCCTCTTAATAATTCAGACAAATGTCGTCTTACACACCCTTTGGGTTTGTTTTGTTTGCGTGTTTGAAGTGAAGAATGCGAAGGAAACCACCATAACGCCGGTAACACCCAAACAACAAGGGACGTTCACAGGACAAAAACAACAACAGCTTCTTGATGCCCGGCGCTCAGATAGCACGGGGGCACACCCGGAAGCTCCCACCCAACCACCCACTGCACGCTATGGAATACTTGTCTCAAGAAAATTAGTAAGCTGCTGAATTACTGCATCACTGAAAATTTTATTGATTGGTTTTAACACCGTGCTCAAGGGTGAGGATAATGATTAATGTGATGATTACCCAGTGTTTGGTGGAAAACCGAGACTTGTCAAAACCAGCCTGAAATCTCTGTTATCCCTTTCAAATTCCCGTGTAGATCTGGGGAAGAAGTCACGGTCAAACTCCGTGGCAGTCCTACATGTATATTGAGGTTGTATCAGTGTATGAAGCACTACTAGCTCTTAACAAGAAATTCGAGACAGAAAAAAAGAACAGAAACAAGTTATTGTGCAGAAAAGCTTAGCATATGCATGTTTTGTGTCACAAGACTTTATTCTACACAACAGTTTTGAGGGTACTATATAATGCTGCAACAACAACACAGCAAGACTATTATTCCATTATATACATATACATTTTACAAGATGATATGAAATCTCGTCGGTTATCTGACAGTATTTACATCAATTTAATATAAACTTTCTGAACTGTGTTTACAGCTTAATGAATAACTATATTATTGTGATTAGTATTGATAAATCATTTGTTATAGGATACATGTACAGTAACATACAGCATGTGTATATTACAAAAACATGACGACTGAGATAGATCTTCAACTCCGTCGTCATGTTTTTGTAATAGGCCTATACACAGCTTCTAAATGGCACTCAAACAAGTATGTGTATAGTTTCAATATTTCTAATAATTTGATTAAGGTTATTCCACTCATATTAAGGAGGTGCACGTCGCATATTTTGTACTTAAGGATTATACATCAAAGTTTATTGTACAACATTTTCAATAATGTATTGGGGATTTGGGGTAGTGCTCATCTAAAGGTCAGTTCACTTATGTTAAAGCGGTGCCAGATTAGGGTTGACAAATTTAGCCACATGGTTCAGTCTTTTGAATAACAGATAAAACTTGTGGCAATGTATATATTTAAAAATCGCACCGAAAGACATTTCGGATGAGAGGAGAATAAATCAACATGCATACTTATGAGTAAATGCTCAGTAACAACTAGCGCAGCATTTAACTCCCTCATTCATTTAATGCATAAGATATGTAACTACTGAATTTTACACATTTTATATACCCGATACATGTATATAGTTGATATGTTATTTAGGGATAACTGACCATTTCTGTAACTGTAATTGAATATAATTATAATTTACATGCATTATTATATGGGGAATAAACTTTCAACTCAACTGTCTTAGCACAAACAAAAGTGAGATAATTGTTTAACTTGCAGTTTGAATCTGAACATAAAAATTGGCCAAATCACAATTATGCTTGTGGGAAAAATTCAAATCTCAAACTATAGACATTATTTTATGTTCCAGCATTTGTCCCAGCAAAAGAAGATACTAATTTTAACTCAACTTGAGTTTATTACAAAATGAAAACAACTGGTGGACTCGAGAACTCGAGATTTTTCCCTGGTGCCATCAGAGTTGATGGCATCAGGAAACCAATTTGTTGTGGCGTCCTGTTTGCTTCAGTGATCAATGTCCATTTTGGCATATGGCATGAAGTGTCCTTCACTCTTTGATATGGCACATTGTTACAGGAGTGAAATAACATTAAGTATTGAGGTAAACACCTAGCCATGTAACATATTGATCTGTTTAATAAAGACAATCTCCACCTGTGTAAAAGTGCAGATATACATGTATGGGGTTGTGTGACTCATTGCTGTTTAGCCTAAAAAAACTGTACAATATTTAAGAAAATTAAACAGCAATATTTTTTGTGACCTTTCTATAACATTATAGATTGTTTCTGTTTGGGATTTTTGCTGTACTTGAGGTTAATTCATTCATATGATTACGTGCCAACCCTATTGGTGAAGGAAAAAACCCTTGGTATCAATGACAACAGATAATGTAGAATAATGACAGGACGCCATAACAAATTAGCTTCCTAATGCCCCTTAGCTCAGAGAGCACCAGGGCACAGGAAGCTCCCAACCAACCACCTGCAACATTATTATTATTATTTAATAGGGGTGATGCCACTCTTAAGAGGCTTATAAACCACCCAACAGGTGACCGGCAACAAACATCGTCAGTAAACAACCATTCTGCTTCCTGGTGCCTCTTAGTTCAGAGAAAACCAGGGCAAATAAATGTTCCTTCCACGACCCACCCAACCACCCATTAGGGAGAATGTTTAATCAATGTTCTGGCCTTCAGTCTTAGATCGTCTTATCTATAAATGTATGGCAAGAATATATATAGACAATAAGTGTATTTACAATGTTCTATATAAAGCTCTCTTTCTGTTTACCGTTAAACTGGACAAACTATTGCACACGAAATAATAATCTTAAGATGATGTAATAATACTTAAAGTGAGGCCTCACTTTGATGTTTTTAACTGTGTGGTTTTACCTTGGCTGATTAAACATGTTACGGTAAAGGTTATAGGTGTTTCTGAAGTATACAGTACTTAGGTTTACAAACATAAGCAGACAGCTAAGCAAACACCCTGAAGTGTCCACCCCCTCAGTCTCCCACATACAAACTTTGTTAGTAACTTGTTTGAGGGGGGGGTGTTACATCATATTTGAGGTTATATACACATGTAGCATAAAGAACACCAGGGCACACGACCCTTCCTATGCTAATGAATCAGTCTATTTATTTATACAAAACATTTTGTTGTAGCTGCTGATAAACGAGGTGAGGTTTGCCGAGAATGACCACTTGTCACTGTCCAATCAAAACACAGTATAAGCTGTTTCTGAATCTTCATACAAACTTTGCTTGCATGGCTCCCACCCAATAAAGTTATTTCAGTGACAGCCAGTTAAACAACTGCTACCTTAAATACCAGTGTAGCATGTAAACAAATGCAGCATGAAACGCCCCTAATAACATAACTTTATTGATTTCCTTTGCAAATCTCCCTCTGGTGGTCATCTGCTGCGAACCTTTCCTCATTTATCAGGGGCCTTAACAGAAGGGTTTGTATACTTGATTGCGAGAGATTCATTAGCGTAAAACCTCCCACAAACCACTGCATCAAAACTAAAGGATGTGGTTTTAATTATATCTTTTAACTGGTTAATGTTTGAATGACTACCCATGTTTATATCTGGTATTGATAAAGTGAACCGCACCAACTCTTCCTTCACATTTCTCTAGTTTTGTTGTTTAATTTGGTTTAACTCCCTACTAAAGAATATTTCATGCATGCCAGCGTGTTCTTATTTTTGGAAGGGTCAAACTAAATGCTGCGATAATAAGATAAAGAAATTAGATTAATTAAATTGTGAAGAAATATAAATAGAAAACAAAATTGCGTAACAGAACATTTGAGCACACACAAAAAGGAATTCAGTAATAGACAGTATTCAAACAACTTAGACAGCTAAACAAAAAACAAACAATACATGGAAAAAACACAAAACCAAAGTCTTTAACAATTAAAACCTTCAAGAAAATAAAATACACATTACACTTATCTTTGACACCTTTTGTTTTCACAAGACTTCAGTTCACAGAAAAGATATCTGTATATTTTTGTATAAATTTAGAGAAAGAAAATTTTGCTTGCCTCCACCAGGATTCGAACTCGGGTCTCTGGCTAGCAGGGCCAGCTCTCTAACCGACCGAGCTACAGAGGCTCACGGTAGAACGATACAACATGATGGTGGGACGTCAATAAATTCAACCTCTAAGGGCACAAACTTTAAGTAATTTATTGAATGTTTAAGTGTGAATTTGGAACTAAAACTAACATTTTCTGCTATTTTAAAGTCTGGACTTCATAAAAATTTCTAAATTTCATGTCTACACTTCTTACGCTTTGCATAAAATGTAGTTTTATAAGTGGTCGAATTTATCAAGCATTAGGGTATATTGAGTTGTAAAATACTACCTGCTATTTTCACGGCCACTGGCTACCAACGTTTCACTAGCTACTGGTATTTCCACTGGCTGACTTTAACAGAGGGTTGGCCGACTAAATCTAAGCCAAAGAGCAGCTCTTTTAATTTTCTCCATTAACAATAAGACGGACATTCTTCATAAGACACTTACTCTCATTGGATGATCTTACACTACATGATCATTTGTTGCCGTCTTTGTTTTTTATTTTATAGAATAAGAGAATCTCCGACCCAGTAAGTCGTGTACATGTTGCTATAGATAGGTATGTTTCGTCTTTATTATTGCCTTACAAGGACCCATTAACAATAGATGGCATAATAAAGCTGAAATCTGTACCAGTATGACTTCTTTGCTGGGAGTATCTCTAGTTCTATTATAAATCGAAAGTGATCTGTGGAACTACAGGGGAGTTTGTGATTTTCATATGAAAATTTATAGGCCTACATTACGGAGGCAAGGTACATATGTTCACTGGAACATTTCCTGCTATAAAGCATATAATTACATCACAACATCCCATGCTGACATTGTGATATTGAGGAAGAAGAGATTAATTGATTGATTTGTACTTAACACCTGCTGGAGGTATTTCACTCATATGGTATTGTATTTAAACAGAAGGCAGTGAGATAACGCAACCACATACAGTAACATAATGTTATGTACTAGCTCTGGTGGAAAGATATGGTTCTCCTGTGCTAAGTATGACAGCCTGAATGTGAACTATGAACATATTACCCTCTGCCAGATGAAAATTTGACTAGAGAAATCTGACACTAACACTATAACAGCTATTTACCGGGTGAATTATTAGGAGTGTAGGGAAGTATGGGAAAATGATTTCAAATTTTGTGAATTATCTAAATAAATACCTTTATACATATGAACTTATCCTAGTGTGTTGATATCAAACCCAAATCAAAGACCTGTTTTGGAGTTAAAAGTTACAACCGTACTCTATTGTTTATTGCTCATACAGCTTCAACCTTGTATGATCAAAAGATCCAATTACAGAAGCAAATTGATAGCAGAACAGTAAAACACTAGGGTCATTCAAATTAGGCTGATGAGAACAAATTTTGCAATGTATAAATATAAAACATAAATTGAAGCCAATTTTGGCAGCGTTTGAAGACATTCATTTTTAAGTAACTTTTTCTCAAGGTTAAAATTACCCTGCTCTGGGTATTTTAAAAAAATTGTTGATCCTCTAATTAATAGTGTAATTCAGAACACATTCAACAGTTTTTGTCATCTTAAGGTGTGGTGATAGGGAAAAACTAAAGAGTTGAAACCGTTAGCCATGTTCCCTACCAAAGGGAAGGAACTCCACAGTAGTTTGGGAGTTATGGTTCTTGGTTACAGAACTCAGGATTTTAGTTTGCAGTTCTTTGTAATTGATTGGTGTTCAACACACTGCTCAAGGGTACATCACTTAAATGATGGTGGTGTACCCAAATAGTAAACTATGACGTTAACAGAACCATATAATAAGAAGTGAAAAATTTACTCTGTTGGAAAGACAAATTATTCCGGTGCTTTCGTGAAGTTACAACATGAATGTAAGCGCCAAACATTCTACCTTTAGCCGTGGCAAATTTGTTTCTGAAAAGTGTTTGTCATGATTTCGGACATGTGTATTTTATTTCCCACACATGCTTGACCAAAGTCCTTTGTAGCCCAAATAACACTATTTGTCTGTGTAGGTACCCTAATTCTTCAACCATTTCAGCCCCTCTGAGTGTGTTCAGTCGAATACATGTAGGTAACACGAAATTAGACCACAAGCAAATTTGGGAAAGGGTGTAATCCAAATATAAATAATTCATTTATTATTATAGCCTACTGTATAACTTATTAATTAGCCTCTGTGTCTGAGATTTAACAAATTAGGCTGACTGAAAGTCTTATTGCTGCAAAAATCTCAGGGGGTGAAAAGGTTGAAGAATTAGGGTATGTTTGAGCCCCAATACATGCCTTAGAAGGGTGCACACAGGAAATAGTAGTTTACTGATTATTAATTATTTTTGGCAGACAATAATTAATAGAGATCACAACATTCATTTACAAATTTTCAACAATTTGCTCACCTTTTAGTAGTATTATGGTGGGGTTTAGATATATGTACATTTTAGATTATACATGTATACTATATTTACATCAGAATAAATAGTCTTTTATTCTTCTAAACAAATGCATTAACTGAAAGCAGCACTGTCAGACAGTCGTATATAACAAATACATGGACATGTTCCACATTGATCTGTATGATTGTTTAGCCTTTTACCTCACAGCAAAGATTTAATAGCTCACATGTGTGGCCATTACTGGAAAAACATACAACCATACCACCATACATGTAGTTCCAGTGAAATCCGCTGTCTGGGGGAGAAATTTTTGAAATAATGGTATAAGTTGTATGCGCAATTTGGAGAGAAATTCTCAATTGATATAGTTTTGTTCTAGCAAAATTTTCATTTCTTCTAGGGCTTTTTTGTGGCCTGTTTTGATAGAGCTTACTAAAGGCAGGCATGTCAGGAGAAAGAGGGCAACCACTGGCCAAAACAAAAACAAAAATCTCCAACAGGACATTGCATGCAGTGTTGATGATACTAGTGAAGGTCTTGTGAAAAAAGAAGTTGGAAATCTCACCGACAAGACACTAGCTAATTTAACACATGAGGAGTTACGCAGAAGCACTCAAGTTAGATGAACATTGATTCTGGAGATATGAGCTCACTTAATCCATCCTGGGTGGAAGAAGAAACATGATCAACAGCCAAGTAATTTTCAGCCGATGCCAGCCAGTTGCCAACAGAAGGGTCCCCAAATGAAACTGGTCAGTCCAAGTATAGCTAGCCAGCCCAAATAAAGGGGGTCCAAATAAAGTCCAAGTGAAATGAAGCTAAAACAGAGGACTCATTGCCATAAGTTCCTTATTCCTTTTGATTTCAGCTCTTTGATTCTTTTGAAATCTGATTTGTTGGTTTTTTGAAACTGTCAAATTTCTGGCCAACTATTAAACCAAGATGTTCAACTAAAAACTTAGAGAAAACAACACCGTCATAGAGGCAAAGCACTGTCCAGAAAACACAGGGAGAGAAACAGTTCAACGATCAGTCAAAGCTCAAGGTTGTTTGGAGGTCATCTCAGCTACCTTCGGAACCTGACCTTTCTTTCGTTTCTTTCTTTGACGTTGCCGCCTCTTTGATGGAGGATAATGTCTTTTGGAACCAGGTATTTTTTGATGTTTGAATTTCTGACAGAGCTGAGTTTAGCTGATGTGTTTGATCTTGTAGTTTGCACTCGGATTCCACAAGTGCCAGTTTGGTCTGCGCCAGCTCGAGCTCCAAGTCCCGCACTCTCTTCTCTAGCTCGGCCATAGTTGGATCTTCGTCCGCTTCATTACTGTGAGGGTTAATGATCTTAAATCTTCCATCCATACTGAACAGCTTAGAACAGAGTTCACACGATTTGACTTGGTCCTACAACAGAAGGTAACAAGATGTTCAATAAATGGCCTGATAAAAGGATTGTAAAATAATTTACCAAATACATTCAGTCGCCCATAGTAACCTAGTGAAACATCAGCCATTGTTCAAAATACATCAGTCTATAAACTGGATTTTGAAATATTCTAGCAGTGGTTTAGAAATGCCCTTTTTTTCTGATTTTAGGATGACACATTCTGAGACTGAACAGGTTCTACATCTTGCTCAGGAAACTTTGCAGCTGAGTCGGGCACTAAATCACCAGCAGTAAATACCGGCCACAACCCTCAGAGTGGGGCACTAAATCACCAGCAGCAAATACCGGTCACAACCCTCATAGTCAGGCACTAAATCACCAGCAGTAAATACCGGCCACAACCCTCAGAGTCGGGCACTAAATCACCAGCAGTAAATACCACCCACAACCCTCAGAGTCAGGGC
>JAVFBZ010076676.1:3748-17053 GCA_032466195.1 Katharina tunicata | reverse complement strand
TATTCTACGGGACAGACTCTTAACTTTCATTACAATGTTTGTACTGCCTATATTTGATCGAAGTGTGAGAATGCTTGCGACCAAATCTATATGTGAAGACAGCACATAATGGGTAACCTTTTTCAGACTTAGAAGTATATACATGTATATTATCAATTAAAGTAGCAGAATCGTGAGTGACGCGGGTAGGTTCTGAACTTATCTTTGACATACTGAAGTATGTGTGATACAATGAATATCACACCAGTCTGTTGAACATTAATAGTCCCGGGGGATATACATTGTAACAAACAGGCTGCCATTGGATAACATATAAATATGTTATCCCCTTGAAAACGAAACAATTTCGTCTCAGGGCCAGGAATGCGAGTGATTTCTCAGGAAACACACTTATTGTTATATTCATGTGAAGTATTATTAAAATTCATGAAGATGTTAATGAGATATATCTTGTTCAACAATATGTAAATGAATTAGGCCATACATTAATCAACAGATTCAAAATGTATGACATTAACATTAACGTCACGAACTTGTCGTTTGGTTTGGAAACGAGCCTCAGGACAACGAAAATCCTCAAATAAGGCAATGATCTTCAGACCGGAACAAACACATGTAAAGGAATGCATTTATACACTAACACGTTCAAGATGTATGACCGTGACAATTGGGCCACGACCCTGTGTCATGGTTGTGAAACATTCTTATATCGTGTGTTGCAACCATGCAAAGTATTATGAGAATCCCTAAAGAACCCAGAAGATATGGCAAGGCATGGACACGGGCGGACGATGGACAAAGGATGATAGGCAGTGGGTGATGGCCGAAGGGCAACAGGCGACGGAAGGTCAATCCAGTATTCCCCACCACTTCGTGTGGATTGTGGGGGTATAAAAATAATAACACAAGTATACTGATATGATAAGATAACAATATATTATTATTATTACAAAACTTGTATCTAGCGAAACTGGACCAACAACACATTTACAAGAACGAAGGTTTGTTGCATCCCCCTTAACGTCATGAAAAATACATGCAAACCCTTGTGGATGTAGAAATAAAGCATTTCTAGCTTTTATGGGATGGTCGATAAACTATATAAATTTCAGAGGGCAGGCTTGATTGATTTTATGGAGAAATCCCACATCTATAATGAAAGCAGTCATGTTGATAAATCACGCTGCAAAGCTGTCGGCCCTGTACTCTGACAACGTAAACCTTAGAACAGTCTCTTTTTTTACCGCAATGTTGATTGCAGTGGCCTTCTAATTCAATGGGATCATATCTGACCACATAAGCTTCTCAATGTTAAAACACATGAAAACAAATACACAGGGAAAAAAACAGAACTGATCTTAAAATAACAACGATTGGTTCCCATCTGACCCTTAAACGTGAATTAATATATTATTGGAAAGCTTCTTCAGACACACACGACTGATATGGAAATTTCAACATCATCATTTTATTAACGAGTGCCAGTTTAAATTAAGGTCAAATTGATGTTTGTTTGTTTGATTATGGTTTTGCGCCGTACGCAAGGTTACTTCGCTAATTTGACAGAGGGCTTATTATGTACAGCTTATTAAGATTGTTACGATTGATGAAAAACGTGGCAGAAACTTTGTTAAAACTAGCCGTGATACGAGGAAGTTTCCATGTTTATATAACACAAAATATAAGCTTTGCGTTATTGAAGTTTTATGAGGTGCTTTACGATATTTCTGTCATATGAGGGCTTCAACCTGATTGGTGAAGGAAATCACTTTAAACTTCATTGAAAAACATATAACACAGAACATCTAGAGGGCCAAAACTGGACATCACATCAAATCGGTTTCCCGGTGTATATTAGCTCAAAGGACACCACGACACAGGACACTCCAGATCGGATGTAAACTATTTCGACTTTCGCAATTTACTCGCAATGTTTCCACGAATAGACCTATGTGCTCTTCATCTTGTTTAAGCGGCATTTAGAAGCTGGGTACATAACAAAAACATGACGACTGAGATGGATTTACAACTTCTGGGTATATTGGTAAGGGACGTTTCGGCCTGGATGCTAACATCGCTTACCAATATACCCAGAAGTTTTAAATCCATCTCAGTCGTCATGTTTTTGTTATATGCTCTTCAGGCGCAACATATTGTGACTTGGTACTCAACTTGTTACGTCAGCATACTGTGCAGTAATTGCGTGCTCATCATAAGATAAGAAAACCTGTATGACGCTGCAACTGACATGTATTCTCTCACGTAAAAGGAGCAGATCGCCTCGCTTTAGTTCTAACATTCCTCTTCTGTGAAATTGGTCTATAAATATGAAACGTTTTCCTTTGCCATGCGAAATCAAATGTAAACTGTGCGTAACGTCACTTTTGCGAATTTCAAGTGCGGTTTAAAGAAGAAACAAAGCGTTATTTAACCTGGTAGAGAAAGACCAAAGACAATAAGCTCGACCTCAATTTGTCTATCAAGAGTATGTCTACAATGATTAACGACAAAGTTGATAGGAAAAATGACAGGTGAAACACCTGTGGCTTTAGCGAGCCTATCGCTTCTTGCCGCATATACAAGGAAATATATAACCAGCTTCAGTAAACATGTTAAGCGGAGTTGACATAATTATTAATCAATATGATATTGTTGTACAAGGGTATCGCTAAGCCGGTTTGTTTTTGCGTTCTGTTCGATTCTTGTCGTACGTATATGTCGCCAGAGGTGTTGGGCGTCCTTTTCGTTACCAATTGCATGGGCTAACACGCACGTCAAATACGTGAAATACTCTTAAGGTCTTGCTGGACCGTCATGGAGCAAAATTTAGCCTTTTTATTGCTTAGATTATAGATAAGTTTTCAAACTTTATGCTGGTGCAAAAACTATTTTGAAATTCTTATGATAAATAAATTAGTTTTCCATGAGGATGATGGAATCGTTTAAAGGGAATTGTTGACAAGGTGTTAAGTATTTCATAGGATTATCGCATGCACTAGTAAATACCCCGCTATGATCATAGACTTAAACTGTATGGAGTCGGTACCTTACATGATGTCCAATAGATCTATCGATTCCAACCACTGTGAAACAATAGCCCACTCAAACACTAATCAACCCCAATGCAGACAATCCCAAAACTTGTATTGCCTTTTTTCAGGCATTTTAGATTTTAGCACATTCTACATTCCATAGACTTATTTCTCGAAAGCTATTCATCGTAGAAACTTTAAATGATGAATTGCACAGAGCACAACTTGCGATACAAAACGGTGTATCAGCTTTTGAAAATTCATCCCAGATTTTTTTAAAATGTGCTCTGAAATAAGTGTTTTCGTCTTTGTTACGATTTCCTTGGGTTGTATAGACAAAAATTTCTACTGTGATAGTTCTTGGCAAATTTTTTATGAAAATGATGCACCGTTTTCAGTTCATGGTCTATTCTAGTAGATTAATGGATTTATCTGGTGGTATAGCTGTTGCACGTCGTAAAATACACTATATTTTGTTCCGTCGACTTGCAATCAAATTGTAATAATTTCGAAATTACGGTTGGATAAATATAATTTTTTTAAATCTTGGGAATCCAAACTTTTCAAAAATATAAAGATATATATGGTTCTGATTACTATTAGTCCTGGTAAAAGACTTTGAAAATACATTTTTCTGCAAATCGACCGTAGGGTACACATAGACGTAAAGTAAGACGTCAAACCCAAATTAACCAATAGATCAATACATTTTGTCGGTAGTTGTTGGTATGTTCATTACCCCTCTGGGTAAGGGCAGTACATGTATGTCCAAATCATAGTGATACTTTTTTGCTTAGCATTGACGGACAATTTTTTGGGAACAGATCAAAACACTCAACATTCAGTATTTTAGATCACCGTCATATGAATAATAAAAAGCATTCGGTTCGTCGTTAAACACCTTTCAACATATCAAGTAATCAATCCGCCAATCAATCGAGTTGTCATAATGTTTCTGATGCGAATAGGAAGAAAGATAGTCGATTTTGTTTAAGCGAAGGAATGTTTATTTCACTCTCTGCGTTATTGCCTAACGTTATAGCGAGGTGAACGGGGCCTAGATCTTACTCACTCTCTTGTTGCCGCTTTTGTTGTTATTGTTCTTCTTCTTGTTCTTGTTGTCCTTGTTGTTGTTGATGTAACACTAACTAAATGGACTATTTCTCTGTTAATAATGTTAGGATTGTTCTGAAAATTGGGCAATATATACCTAATAGTACTACGCATCTCATAACGGAGCCGGAATTTTCAGTTTTACCAAGGTTTTCTTAAAAAGCGAGTTTATAAATGCACACCGCACAACATGTCAAGACTTTGAGGCATATTTTAATAATGCATTCTTCAAAGCCTGCAGCCACATGATTCGTATTTGCTGCAGGCCACGGAGTATGCCTCGTATGTTTTGTTTCATCAGATTAGCACTTGAGGAGAATTCACATTGCGTTGGCTGTGTTGGTATCGCTGGTTTCTGTTTGGAAATACCAACAACATAGTAGTGATTTAATTGTATGCATTGCGTTAAACAACATCAGTCAATCAATCAATCAATCCAGTTTTGTTGCGAATAAGAAAGAAGGAAGTCGATTCTGTTAAAGTGGCTATTTCTGCTTTTTCCATTCTTTGTATTATTGCCTAACGTTGTAGCGTCTTGGGATTCTAATGTCTTATAACATTCTTTTGATATGAACATTCTTTTTCCAGCAGATTAGCATTTTAGGAGAATTATCCTTGCGTTGGCTGTGTTGAACGTCAATCAGCTATTCAAACAATCTATCAATTAATCAATCGAGCACAACCAATAAATCAATCATAACATCAAGCAATCAATCAATCAATCCGTTTCTCATGATGTTTCTGATGCGAATGGGAAGAAAGGAAGTCAATTGTGTTTAAGTGGCTTGTTCTGTTTGTTCCACTCTTTGTATTATTGCCTAACGTTATAGCGTATTGGTATTCTAAAAGTAGGGAGAGGGTCACCGATTGGTCGACCTTTATTGATTATTTATCTGTTTCTTTACTTTTTTATTGGTATTTTACGTCGCACTAAAGAGTAGTTTAGTTATATAACGATAGTGGGGAGCCGGTACGTGGATTGAGAATATTCATACCAACCGATATGCCAAAATTGGCTCGGAAAATAATACTAAATGAACTCCATGGTCAACTGTTAAACAATCTGAGCAGTATATTAATTAACGGAATAATTAAAAACTTCGTAACACAGAAGATACCAAGTTAATGTAATATGAGATACAACTAAATATTACGTAAGTAACGTGTAAGACGACTGGCTTTCACAGTGTGGAGTGAACATGGTTTTGGTTGGCTCTACACTTTCCTTATATGATCTGGACAAGCAGAGAATGACAGAATCGATATGACATTACAAAAAAGAGGACTGTCAAGTAGATGTGAATACTAAGAGACTTGCTTGGAACTGTGTCAAACTGCAGCATCGTTTAATTAGGCGCTAAAGGTGAGTTATATCGCCTTTATATGAAACACGTCGTATATTTATGTATTTATAGCATGTATGCAGGTATGACATTTATATCGCATTTTTAAGTTTGTATGAGTTATATATGCGATACATTGAACACACGTTCATGGGATGTATTTCATGACTGTTCTACCAGCTTCCATAGTTATGGATAATCATTCTCGTCGCAGGAAACATGGCTTAGAATTGATAGTCCTAAATTAGTATCATTTACCCAATTTTTCGTAGTCGGATATTTTACGCAAGTGTCTGATAGTGATTACTGATTAGATCATCAGTGTTTCATTTCGATAATCGAGGAAAAAACGATGTACATGTCATTCTACTGAATATGAGTCTAGACAATTAAGTTAATCAGTATATTGCGTATGATTGATACGTATTTGTGCCTTCAGGACTAAGAGAGCAAAGGGAAGTAGATTTGTGGAGACATTTGATTCGCATGTCGATATTTACTCTCCATTGCTAGTGACGTTGTGAAATACACTCAGGTACCCAAGTGAGACAAAGCATTTTGCTTATGCATTAAACAATGTGCTGCATCTGTAATAAACATTATTGTTCCAGAAAGTACAATGTTCGCAGAAACGTCGATTTGGATAGTCGACTTTTATAGCATAAAACAATAACATATTTTTTATTTTCCAAAATCCGTCATCAGTTTGTGATCAGTTTAGGTTAATTTCAGCGTTTTGCCGATATAATAAAGTAACGACCTTATTTACCGGTGGATTTGAGATGATTATTCTGTAACCGTTAATTTATTTTTATATTTATTTTATTATAGTTTAACGCCGAACATAAGTTTATTTGTCTTTTATGAAAACTTTTCGTTGTCGGTTTATACTGGTAAACGGAACCGAAGCCTCGTAAAAACCACAGGCAACCCGCAGAAATCTCCCTTAAGGCCAACAACTGGAGCCTCAACTATACTCTTACACAATAATATCTTGACAATATACTCTATTTGGCATTAAGTTTATAATCTAATTTTTTAAATATATCAACTTTTTATTTATGGGGCAGATTTAAAATTGCAATCAGGAATGAGAATTGTTGACAAAACTGTGTGAGATGTCATGATTAATACGCAATAGTCAGACCACTGGCATCTATTGTTGCCGAAACATATATGATCTTTTAATTAAAGAAACTTCCCTTCATCAATTTTGGTCACACTGAATAATAGATCAGACACCATCGTATGCAGACATCTTTTAATTAAATTTAATTAATTCGGACTTCAGAATGAAATTTTAAGTTCAATATTTTACGTCTAAGCTTGCTCTTTACCATTTCATATCCTTTAAGTAAGCTTTGTGACTGTGATGGCGGAATAAATGTTAGACATGCATAGGAAATTATATTTAAAGGAAATTGTATATAGCTTTGGACAGAATATAAAAAAGGAATAAGACATGCACTGGGAAGCTTTTTAGCATTTCAGATTCTTTATATCGGCTTTCTGGCTGTAATCATTGAATAGGCCTACACGTAAGCCATGTACAGGAAATTATATGTACAGACGAATTGTATATAGCTTTGTACAGAACATAAAAAGGAGACATTGAGGTTATAATTTTCCGGAATGATGGTCAATTTAGTAACGTCTTGAACGCAAGAATGCTTTGATGTTATCACCTTTAATATTTACTAGACAGTTAAGTAGACCTTTGAAAAACATTGGAGTATCCAAATTTTACACATGCTGTTATTCTTAGAACTGTAGGAACATTATGTGTACACCAGCGCCAACACTTGAAGTGACATCCCACTTTGTAGACTCCGTTAACTGTAATATGTCAAATTGTTATTCTTACGTATAGTATTGTCAGAAATTCATTTACAGATGTATATCCAAAAAACACAAAGTAGAGCAAAATTACGACTTTAACAAAATATATCTATGGCTCCATCATGATTTCATAATTTGATTTATATCAAAACCTTATCAAGAAGGAATTCCTCTTCAAGAAGGATTTATGATTCATGGATTTTCAAAATAATCCAAAATATTGAATCACCGTGCATCAATGTGTATCTTTAGTTTGGGCTTAGTTTGTAAAACTGATCAGTGGAAATAATGCTTTCTGAAACACATACATGTACGTGGACAAGCGCATCGTTCTTCTTTGTTTTTCTGAATGACACTCGAGGAGAGACAATTGGTTGGACGTTTAAGATAAAAACAATTAAAAGTTTTAAATAGTCAGTTGAAAACTCTGGCATATTTAGGCTAATTAGGCGTTAACAGTCTTCGTGAAATTAGCCAAGTAATAAATGGATAGGAGATCAAAACACTGGCCACTAAGGTAATTAACATTTTTGCCTATATCATAGCATTCATGTCAAGTGGCCATCCGGAGAGCTTTAATTGGCAGTAAAGACGTAGCGTCGACAGGATCCATCTGAACGTTGCTAGGAAGATGGTAAATCCACTAGACGTCTAGGAGTTATTATTTAAACAAGGTTGTTTTAACACATTATAATGTATGTGTTTGCTGCCATAACTGTTTTTATAATAGACCTACCTCCGAGTTGATTTTCTTTGTTGTCTTCAAACGACACATATTGTTTTGTAGGCAAATAACATTTTTCTAGTCTATTTGTGCGTTCACCGTTTTTCCATTAAATGTAGTTAGAATGTCAATGTATCTTGTTAAAACATGCGACTATTATAAACTTTATTAGCAGGTGGCATTGACTGACTCATCTGACTTCATGATAACTCCAAACAAAAGTAAATAAATGGTACAAAAACAATGTTGCACAAGTATAACAATAGTGCAGTTAATGTACATTTTATGACTAAAGATAACACTTATTTATATATAGGAGAATGGATGGGAGTCTAAACTACATAATTTCATAATTTATTTCTAGTCCATTTGACGTTGTGAGTGATTTCTAATAGTTGACCAGTTCTTTTGAAAATAAAACATACCCAGATATATTTTAAGCCGAAAAAGTAACACGTTCAAATCTTTAACGGCGACAGGAATTACATTTTTCGAAAGAAATCAGTTCTTTAACTAAATGGAGTTAGTTTTACTTCTCTTAGACAGTCGCCATGTGAATATTCCAAACACGGAATATATGAAAATGAGCGGTTTATACAACTTTAATGATTTCACGATTATAGAAAACTGTACAATTTTCCACTAGAGGGTGTATTTCAACTCATATGACAAAAAACTATATTTTTTGGTCACTCTTGGAATTTTTTGTCAGAATCGATTGCCCTATACCTTATTGCTGTATATACTGAAGCAAGCCGACAATGTATGGTGGCTTTTAAATTTCATTCAATCGAACGTAAAATCGAATATATTGATAGATAGTGTGTGATTCAGAAATTCAGCACTAAAACTGATACGTTGTTTGCTAAAACTGTACTTGAAAATCAAGAAATTGAAAACAAATAGTTTAAATTTGTATAAATCTCGTAAAAAATATATCCGAAAAAACAAGGGAGCAAAGTGAAACATACGAAAACTAAAACGATTTTTTTAAATTAAATACCTTGTACAGGAGCAAAACATGCGTAACAATGATATGAACTTGTGAACTGACACGCCACAGTAACAAGGGACTCTAAAACAGAGATTAAAAAAGGACCGATCTCTACGCCTGAAAACACTGAAAGACTTAGTTTTCGAGGCATTGAACTTGACGAGCTATTTATTTCATCATCTTTTGTATGATTTTGCCTTTTTGGACGTTTTGTTGTGCTGTTTCAAATAGTGAGCTATGTGATAACACATACACACGTGTGTCGTCTGCAAGCATATGCATGTTAGAATTGTACTAAAAGGATGGTCGATAATAAACACGAGACACGGTAGTAAGCTCAAGACGCAGCCGTAGCGGCACTCGAACATTACCATTATGCGTGTCAGCCGTTTAGCACTACGCTCTTTCATTTTCAAAATATAGTCTTTAAACGAACTAGGATATATATCCGTAATAGAGTGATACCTGAAATCGATGTCACAACAGTAATCACTCGTGGTTGCTTTTTCCAAAAAACCGTACTATGATCATAGTTTCATAGTTAGCAGAGGTTTGATAAAAAAACAAAATACAAATCTAGCCATAATGAAACGACTCTACGTGCAATCCGTAGACCTCGCGTAGTTACTCGTTCCACTAACCTCTCCCGTCGCTACAGCGTCTAAAACCATCACTTGTTCTTTACAAGTGAAATGATGTACGATCAGCGGCAGCCGGTACTTTTTAATTAACGAATCTCCTCAAAACAGACAATAGAAACGCAGCTTATTTCCTGTGTTGTCTGTAAAGGCAAAGGCCATATTTGCTGCGAAGTCATTATGAGCCGACGTTAGGCTAACATTATCTTCCCTCGTAAAATGTACTCAATCAATAACGCTTTTTCTTTTCCGTTGAATACATGTAAGTGATTTAAGAGATAAATCTTGAAAGGATATTCCTGTTAATTAGTAGATGATGAATTGTCAGCCGTCAGCACAAAAAGTCCATTTAAAAGGTGCTTATATAACCTTTCAGTTGATTTAACATTTCGTAAGCTTAATATTCATTGTTGACTTTGCCTAGCATCCAAGTGATTTCGGCTCAAAAGTTTTCTGACTGTCACTAGCAATGGCGTATTCCGTGTTTCTGATAATATTGACTAACAATAATGTTTTTATCAATATTCATAAATTCCGTGTAAAAAGATATATTTTTAGTAGGCCCAATAGTATTTTGGTTTTAGTCGTCTTTTATGGCCTTTTCATCTGTAAGACAGGTGCTAGGTCATCAACGCGTTGCAGATTCAACAAAAAATACGCAAGTGTTGACAGATAAATCTAGGTTTTCTACCATATTTGGTTTTGAACGCGCCTTGGACATTTCAGAAATATGAGATGTCCCGTGATAGGAATTTTTTTATCTTGGCTTTCTTTGCTCATGTGTTAACAGAACTGACTACGCCAACAGTCTTAAAGACCGAGTATCCTTTCCAGGCTGCATGTACTCGGCATAACTCATGTGTCCTTTGTCAAGCAAAGTTGCTATGCTTAAGCAATTCTTAATGTTTGTAAACTCTTATATTATAGGAACTAGACTCATTTTCTCCACAAATAACCGTTCTTCAGGAATGAATAAATTATGTAATACTGTCTCAATGAAGAAGAAAACCCAAAACACCACCAGTACAATACTAACCAACAATGTTTTTATCACTTCAGCCAGAACGCCAGTCTGTCCGAGGTGCCAGAAATGCTGCCCTTAGACTACCAGAGTCTTGATGTATATGAAACGGATTTTCTACCCACCAACGAGACGATATATTACTACTATGAAGTGGACGACATGTACCATATCACAGGACAAATTGACAAATATGTTCTGCCTTTCATATGCCTGTTAGGAATTCCCGCCAATCTAATTGCAGCTGTGGTGTTCAGCACAAAGACTTTTCGACAGGCATCATTTGGTGTGAATTTAATTGCAAAGTCTGTGTACGACAGCGTGTTTCTGATATGTACCTTATTGGTCTGGTTGGAGAATGTGCAGATCCATATTCTTCACACGCCTGGAGTTTGCCAAATCGTGGTCTTTTTAACGTACGTCAGTGCCTTTACGTCTGTTTGGTCCATGGTTGCATTAGCATTCGAGAACCTGATCAGGATACGGTACCCTTTCAAAGTTGTTGTGTTGTGCCAGGCAAAGCGTGCCTGGATCACCACGGCCGCAACAACTACTATAGCGTTTCTTGTTTATTTGCCCATGCTTTGGGTGAATCATGTTTTTGATGTGGACGGTCTCGGAATCTGCCAGGGGAAGGAAAATATGAAAATAGTCAGCTCCGTATACACCTATCTGGATACCCTTATAACTCTGATTATTCCCTGTGGATTCATCGTTGGCTGTCTAGTGATGACGATCGAAACCGTCTGTATACTAAAAGCTCGAAGTCGCCGTATGTTCCACGACGTTCGTGTGTCACTGAGTGTCATCTTACAGCAACAAATCACTCGGATGTTATCCGCTGTCTCACTTTCGTTTATTTTATTGACATTTCCAAGTCACATGACCAGAGTAATCCTGCTAATGGTCGTCTGGACAAACGGCACGAGAGATATTTCACCAACACAATATCTAACCCAGCATATCTTTCAGTTGCTTTATTATCTGTCCTTCACTGTGAACATTTTAACTTACATCATTTTCTGCCCAAAAGTCCGAAAGACTCTTCGCCAAGCAGTGTGTTGGTTTTGTCCAGTTTTTCAAACCGACCAACTGTCTGAGTTGCACAGTAACTCAATTATAACTGACCGAATCTCATCTGGAAGTTCAGATAACCAACGAAGTAAAACTGTCCGCTTAACGTTAGAAGTAAAGATAAAGAAATGCCACATAAAGGGGATCGCATCAGACCGTTTCCAAATGCCTACGTCTGCTGCACCTGTATAAGGCATTACCGTGCTCAAGATTAATATCCGTCAGATTGCAAGCCATGAAATTGAAGAAGAAAAAAACAATTCCGTACAAAACACGCACTTAGTGAGTGTTTTATTGAATTGCATTGCTTGGAAAGTTTAGTCAGAACGCATGACTTAACATCAATATAATGTTTTGAAATAATCTGTAGCGAAAATCCTCCCCCTTTGCCACAGTGGAAGCAATACATGGGCCTCTTTCAAGTACATGCGCAACATTGCTTGTAAAAAGAAAAATTACTCCACCTTTTTTTTTCTTTTTTCTTAAGTACATATATTTGCTCCTTGTATTATAAACTGTTGTAGAATTTGAAGATATGGTAACAATAAATGGATGGATGCGAATGTTGGGAATCACAGCCTGTTAATTTAGAAATCAATCTATATTTGGGTATATTTAAGGCAGTTTACCATTCTTCTCTTATTTGAAATGTGATTGACTATTGTCCGATAATATAACAACCATTGGTCAGCGTGTTCAGATCGACATAACACTTGCATTTAAATGGCAATTAGTCGAAAAAGTCGACCAAAACATTTTGACTGTGAGATTTAATCCGTGTAGTTAAAATTTATCCGCCAACCATTGCAATTGCTTGAATTTGAATTTGAAAATTGTGATTTTATTTGATTTTATTAGATTCCTGCAGATTCAGTTGTCCATTTTTAAACATTTACACTGATGTCACTTTTCGTCTCTGATTGATGTCACATACGCACCCAGAATCAGGATTTTTCGACAAATTCTGATTACAAGTTTTAAAGTTTGTTTATTAATGGAAACAGTTATGTTGAAATAAAACATAAACTGGGTACAAGGCTTGTGCGATTCAGTAGAAATACTGCTATAATTTGATTTCAACGTAATGAGGGCCGGCCATTTTAGCTCATTTGAATCAACAAAAACTGTGATCGAACCGCGGTGAATAACCTTTTGTATGTAAAGTTTTGATTATTGTAAGGGACGAGGTTAATAACCGTTGTCTTCTTAGTCTAGATGTGTCAGATAATTCACACATCCTCAATAAAATATACTGGCAGATTTTATTTTTGTTATTCTTAAAACTTTCACCTGGACGTGGTGGAATAAACGGAAAGCCTTCGACTTTTATTTCGTGAGAAAAATATCTATAACTCATTTGATTCTGGGATAACAGAACATACTTAATGTTTGGGTGCGTATGTGATTTTAATGTTCTGCCAGCTAAATGAACAGGACATCTGATTTAACCAATGTAATTTAAGGTGGGGAAATGTTGAGTTTGGAAAAAGGTTGACGTTGATAAATTTAATAGAATATAATAGTTGA
>JAVFBZ010076675.1:4301-49836 GCA_032466195.1 Katharina tunicata | reverse complement strand
ATGTGTTTTTTACATTTGAAGAATCCATATAGTTTGATTTTGACCCTGCTTATTTAAATGTGTTTTTTACATTTGAACAATCCATATACAGCTGTAGTTTGATTTTGACCCTGCTTATTTAAATGTGGTTTTTACATTTGAACAATCCAAATAGTTTGATTTTGACCTTGCTTATTTAAATGTGGATTTTACATTTGAACAATCCAAATAGTTTGATTTTAACCTGGCTTATTTAAATGTGTTTTTTACATTTGAAGAATCCAAATAGTTTGATTTTAACCTGGCTTATTTAAATGTGGGTTTTACATTTGAAGAATCCATATAGTTTGATGTTGACCCTGCTTATTTAAATGTGTTTTTTACATTTGAAGAATCCATATAGTTTGATGTTGACCTTGCTTATTTAAATGTGTTTTTTACATTTGAAGAATCCATATAGTTTGGTTGTGACCTTGCTTATTTAAATGTGTTTTTTACATTTGAAGAATCCATATAGTTTGATTTTAACCTTGCTTATTTAAATGTGGATTTTACATTTGAAGAATCCATATAGTTTGATTTTGACCCTTCTTATTTAAATGTGTTTTTTACATTTGAAGAATCCATATAGTTTGATTTTGACCCTGCTTATTTAAATGTGGATTTTACATTTGAAGAATCCATATAGTTTGATTTTGACCCTTCTTATTTAAATGTGGATTTTACATTTGAAGAATCCATATAGTTTGGTTGTGACCCTGCTTATTTAAATGTGTTTTTTACATTTGAAGAATCCATATAGTTTGATTTTGACCCTGCTTATTTAAATGTGGATTTAACATTTGAACAATCCATATAGTTTGATTTTAACCTTGCTTATTTAAATGTGGGTTTTACATTTGAACAATCCATATGGGTGTTTGTGGCCTTTGCTTATTTACACGTGCTTTGACATTTGAGCAATCGAACCCAGATGTGTTATCATGTGTATGACACCACTAAAGTGATAACTAAATTATTCACTCATGTATCTCTACTGAAAACAAATAACCATACTTATTTAAAGTAACCTCTGAAAAATAGGTATTGATTCCTTTCTGGGAAGCAAATGACTCTTCATATTCTGACTTATTTTATTTTTCAAGCGTTTGGTGCGTATACAAGTACCATTAACGAGCTTAGAGATCAATCAGGTGAATTACAAAGAATATATATACAAATGATTGATAACGGTACTGGTATCTGCACCTAAATGTCGTTTTAAAAAGAAAAGGTTGGAATCCATTAAGTTTTTATCTTGTTTGTCTCCTCAGCTTCTAAATGCCTATGAAAGATCCCTCAAATTCTGGTATGAATGTAACATTAAGAGATTCCTTGTTAAATCAAAATACCTCCATGTACTGCAAAGGCGGAAAAACATTTGTTTCTGGAAATTTCCATGGTTAATTGATATGGGCTTATATATCTCAAGACAGGACGATAGACTCAAATCTGTAATTATTTATGTTCAAACTACATCTTCGTGACAACTTTATATATGCCTCTACTACAGAGTTGACATAGCATTGATTTGCTGTCTAGTGCTCTCTTATGGGCACAAACCATTTCAATATAAGCATACAAAAACGTGTCAAAACACATCTATCTTTAATAGTTGGTTGAGAGATTAGCAGAAGGTGTTAATAACTAATTAGTTAACTGCTTGCCTTACCTGGATGTTTATACAGGTGGGGGAGGGAAGGCATGGCAGCTTTCACCTGTCAGACATGTTACAACTAGACACCAGTTTCCACATCTTAATTGGCTCAAAATCAAAGTTTTGATTTGTTCAAAGTGTAGTGTCTCAAAGTCTTAAACCTGGCCATATAATTTGTATGCATTTAATAACTAGATTATTCAATGTACATTATTGTTGAGATGATTTAAGAACACGTCTTTACATTTAATAGTCAGAGTGTCTGGTTTATATTGGGTGGATTGCTGGGGTGTCCGGCCACTGTCTGCTTTGTCATTTAAGGTATTAACTTGTGGCAATTGGGATCACTTTTTTAGTATTGACTACCTTGTCATAATAAGACACCTCCACCATCTTCATGATATAACCTGAAATATGACATTAAACACTAAACAAATACAGGTTTCATATCACTGTGTAGTTTCGTTAACCATCCTTTTGTAAACTCTCACTATAAAAACTCAGTTTGAAAGTTGTGTAGTAAATAGAGGATATTACACAGTGAAGTTTAAATACCGTTAATATTGCTCTAGTGAGTGGTGGAAATGATAACCCACGAGACGCTTAATTTCAAACCAGGCAAGCTCAGATCAGCATGATGTTATTCAAATGAGGAGTACTTTGTGACGTCAAATGGTCGTCATCCATTTACCTGCTGATATTAAATGCGTATTTCTGCAATAACAGAAACCAAGACCAACACAATACTTTTTGAAATAAAATAACAAAATGTAATAACAAAAGTGTTATTTAACCGTTATGAAATATCACTTATATCGGTGAAAGAAATTATGATATTTCGCCAATGTATAAATAATAAAGTACTATTACCTGGGTTTAATCGGGTTTGTTGTTACCTGAAAATCTCCCATTTATAGTCAACTAGAGTCTTTATAAGCCATTCAGATTCATTCTGTAAATATCAGATGAGTATTATGTAATAAATGTCACGCTTGATCAATTGGGTATTTCATTGTGGGTTTAGTTACCAGTTGAAGTCGCTGTTATTATTATTAACCTTTTGAATGCTGTGCTATTGATCAGGATTTGCTTCAATGTTTTATGGGTGACAGATCTAATACTGTTATACTCTATAAAAACTGAAAGCCAGGAGCAATGAATCCCTGCAGTGAACAAAGATTGATAGGATTGCATCATGACAAATCTCTGTCAGATCTTCTAACCATTTGTCATTCTAGGGGATATTAAAATGGGAAGATTCTACAGACTGGATTATGACCCCTATGTTTTCATCAATTGGTATTTCCTCTCAAAAAAACCTAAAACCAGTAAAACTTGATCCTACCATTCTGGCAGCAAATGGCACGTAATCTGGTGATCTCGGGCATTTGGCTTGTTTTATCACTTATCTAAATATGAGAACGGAGGAGCAGCAAACAGTACGGGCTGGCGATTAAAGAAAGCTTATTAGGGACTTAAGAACTGATGTTGCCAATATGAGCTGCAAACATGCCTGCAATGTGGAAAAGAAATGGTTTTACAAACCAACTTCATTAATATGGAAGGACATGGAGAGTAGTGATCTAGTGCCTCATCTAACTTTCCTGTCTTCAAAGTCAATGTTTGAAGAGCTGTAGAATATGCTTTCTTTAGCCTGGGCTTCGTGGCACGGCTAATGTCGGCTCTATTAGATCATCTACAAAAAGAATAATTTCCGCATATGGAAAAATAATCTCATCCCACTTGTTCGTCTTCTGACACAATTTATCCAATGTTTGGTTATCATCTGGGAACATGCCTTGTGGTCAAGTGGGCAAAGCCAACGCAATTCACAAATAGAGTTTATCTAATATTGACTCAGAATTTGCCTACAAAGTCTCCATTTTCTGGCCAACATTGAATATTAACTTGGCAGGTAGCCTGATATTTTGAGTGTCAGTAGGAACTTCTATGTTGTTTAATTTTGGCAGAACCAACGTGGTGTTACAGTACAGCGACTGACAGGTACTTGTCAACATTTTTTCAGCATATGAAATTTATGTACAAGGCATGAATGTCTAAAATCTGGGAACCAATGTCCATCAGATAGACCTCGTCATTTTCCAATCTTGGGCTATGATTCAGCACGGGTCGGTTTGAGTCACCTCCAAGCCCTATCTGATGTATGACGAAAGTAAATGACCACATCAATCAATTTCTCATCACAGTTACTGTCATTCTAACACATCGCTATGTCCCTTAGTGTACCCACAAAAATCTATCAAATCTTCACCAACCTCCCAAAACATATATGATACACCAAGAAAAATGAGAATTTGTCACCCAGCATCTCATCTGAATAAATTTTTAGTTTCTGCATCTGAAGTTAACTATCAAGGGACCCAGAAATTATGACCCTAAGTATCAGCTTTCATAAATATCAAGAATGTGCGATATACCGTATTAAAATAATAATAATGGATGTAAAATCTATAATGCGGGTTGGAAATATAGAAAACCCGGTTTAATTCGTTTCAGTCGATTTTTGGGCAAAATTCTGCGGTATTGTACCTTTTAAACAAGCAGACACCTGGAGTAGAAATAGTCACTGAGTTTAAAAAAATCATTCATACAATCCATAACTAATAGGCATGGTTATAAATTGCTATCCCTAATGAACTAATTAAGACCTAATTTAGACTATCGGTATATTGTGTATTTTAACTGAATTCCTTTTCTTGCTAAGTATAACAGTCAGTCTAACTCTGTGCTTAACTATTTCTTTTAGTTATATTGTATATATCTATTATTCATAATTATTTATGTGTGAAACTGTGTCGTAAAAGACATTAACACCACCATAAAGGTTCTTTTAATGATAGAAACTAATGCTTTAGGAATTTAGTGTCTGGCATATGTTAAATGATTAACTGTATTTTTCAAAAACTATCAAAACGGGGCCATTAAACCAAGATTTGGTTCCTACATTGCCTGATTAGCTGAATTCTCCTTGGTATGATTTCGCAATCAGACAGTTCTCGGAGACTGGTCTTTCTATTTCTTTCAAGGGTTGTTGAGTTGTGGTGTTTTGATGTGTTCTTTGAGAATCTGACTGAAGTAATGGTTCAGCACACATCCATACTGCCTTCAGCTTTACAAGAGCTGCTTATGTCTGTTTGATCTGGCTAACTGTACAAAAGGACTTCTGCCTCACTTACGCCTTAAAATGTCCGATCTTCTTTCTGTATCAGTGATTCCAGCTTCTCATCAGGACACAGTTCAAACTGATCCAAAAATTAACAAAACAATCTTTCTGTGCATCAGTCCATGCCAACAGTTGTTGAACTTTTGCTTTTCATATAAGGAAATCAACCAGCATGAAAATTGAATAAATTTGACCTAATGACTTTTGTTAGGATTAGGGATATTATCGTTTAAATAATTTATTGGAAGAATATTTTTTCATGAATTTGTGCATCACTTTAGAAAAGAGATATATGATGATTTAAATTGATACCAGCTAATTATTTGATCGTTTTCTGCCACCCCTGGTGCCCACAAGGAGACTCCTGGTCGCCAACTCCGTGAAAAATGTGTTTGTTAGTATTCTAAGAGTAACGTGTGGCCTGGAGAGGAAGCAGTGGCTGGTGAAAGTTATGCTGTCGCTGAGGCGCTGAGATGTTTACACACGCCTCAGGATCACTACATGACAAGAATGAATATTGCCTAATTACAAGCCCTCTTTTGGCTAAAGCCATGATTTCGGCTTGTCACCTAGCCTTTTTGTCACTACTTAAGGCCACTTGGTCTGAGAGTGTGTTCAGAATTTCCCAGGGTAAAATCGTCTGTCAGTTAAAGTGGCCATTATAATGTTCTAACTGCATGCTATCTGGAACGGCTTTTATAGCATGTGCTGACAGAAGTTTTATTAAGTCTGATTCCTACATAACTACTGACAATTTGTCAAGTTCTGTATTAAGTGAAGAGTTAATGTCTTCTTCTTTTTTTTGGAATATTTTTGTATAAAATTGTATTGCATACATGTAGCTCAATTATAATTGGACAAGATTTAACAAGTTAGATAAATCTGATTGTTCTCATTTGCTTCTCTGTATACATTTTGCAATAAATGCAGATGAAAATAATTAGAATGCTACCAAGTGAGATCATTTATATTGAATTCTTATGAAGTGAATGTGTGTTATTGGCTACTAACATTTACCTTCTTAATAAGGAAGTCACCGAACAGCTCAATGCACATTTCACAACAACAACAAAAACACACACAATATTAACAAAATGTTGTGGACACAGTTAAGACAAGGCAAGCCTTAACATCCTACTTACATATACATACTACACGTAGGCTCTTCCACATTGAAACAGTTCGTGAATATTTTTGGTAGATTAATAATCTATAACATTATTTGAAGGGTGAACAAATTGCAGACACAAATTTGAAATTAGTTTATTTATGTGAACTGTTTCTAAACTTGTTTGAGCAGTTGGGTATGATTTCTGTGCTCTAGAACATGATCCAGAGGTTAATGTGCTCTGATGGCGCCTGATCCTGGAACATTACTGTGTTCATTTGTTTTGGTGACCTTCAATTGTAAAGCTCTCATATGATATTATTGCATCCCACTTTGCTTTATTTTATTTATGTATGGACAAACATGTACTGTTTCTATCTTTGCAATTTACGAATAGAATAGCTCTTATATGTGTGATGGTTTAACTTGAACAAAGACAAAAAACATGACGACTAAGATGGATTTTCAACTTCTGGGTATATTGGTAAGCGACGTTTCGGCCTAGATGCTAAGGCCGATTTCAAGAGAAGTTGAAAATCCATCTTAGTCGTCATATTTTTTTTATGTACACAGCTTCTAAATGTCGCTTAAACAAGGTTGAACAAAGATGTTCTAATCTTCCTTAAAAATACTGAATACAGGATAGATTAAGCTTCTTTGGTCAATAGAGCTTATCCCTCAGTGAGAGAACTTGTTGAGCTGAGTAACCTCTTAACACACTGATCTGATAATTGGATAAGTATCCTGTTGTTAGCATCTGGGACATTCCTGTTCTCTGAAGATGGCACTGAGCAGTTGACCATTGTTTTCAAGCAGGGTCTCTTTGAAGGGAAGTGCTGAGAAGTAGGTCGATTGGTGCCTACATCAAAGATGGAGTCTGCTCTAGTATCTCTTAGTTATATAGCTGGAAATACTCTCTTTCTCATGTTTGTAGGAAGCAGCCCGTCTTTGTGCTAATAGAAACCGTATCAATTATTTTTCTGATAGCATGACCATGCTAAACTCTGTGAGAAGAGATTGATTGACTTTGGTCGGTGCCTTACTCATGGGGTAAACATGGGAATCGGGCAGGCTCTATCACCCTTTGATACCTTTGGAATTACCTCCAGGCCATCCTGGGAATTGTTTGCTTGTGTCTTCCTCCATTCTCTTTAATGAGCTATTTGGCACACAAAAAAATCCAATAAAGAAATCAATCACTTGGTGTGTGTCTACTCCTTCTCTTTGTTTTAACACCAGTGTTGGCGCCCCTTGAAATGGCTGTTAAAAGATTTAATAAAACAGTCTTCTGTATTATACTATTATTATTTGAGGTCCTTTTTTCACATGAAAAGATTATTTGTGTTATGTCATGGCTTTAAGTTCCAGCACACTGGAAACCGTCCCATTTTTATTTAATACAAGGAATATCATTTCCCATAACTTAAAATAAGCGTTAATGCTGTTCACGTTAAGGGATCTTTTTGTAGGGATTCTGTCAGATTTGATTAAAGGGAGAATACTTGTTGATATTGTTTTTTTATAGATTGTCTCTGGTTTGAATAATTCATTAAAGATGTGAAATATTGAGCACATTTGAAGAAATGAGCAAATAAAGTGAGCAAACTGATCCACCTGTTTCATCATTTAACAGTTATTCTCCTTTGGTATTTATAAACATTTTCTGAAACACTAAATCACAGTTTTCATAAGTGATTTTGCCATTAGCAGCGCATTGTAACTGTATTGTGTCCATAGTATTATCTCAAAGAGTACAAACAATGTGAACATTTATAACATGTGGAAACATAATAGTACACCTAGACTCCGATCAAAACTTAATTCTTTTATCCAAAAGAAATGTAACAGCTCTCCATTGGGTATAATGAAGGCCAAAGAAATAATAAACGATGTAAGTTGTTATAAGCTAAGTGTAAATTGTTACTAACTGTTCATACTAACCATCCAGGTTAAGTATCTCTTGCTGACATAATGATGGTTGTGATAGCGATAGAGATCATCCCCCTCCATTGGCTGGCACTTTGATGGCCAGTTTATCTAATTCTGCCAAAGGTTTCAGTTTCCTATCAGCAAAGACAGCTTGATGTGGTGGAACGGCTTTGAGGGTTCTCTCCTTAGATGTTGACGCCTTTAATCTGGTGCACGTTCAACCGTGACACCGACACATCAACCCCCACTTGTTAGATTCATTATAGGAATGCAGGACAAAGGCTACAAATGAAGCTCTGTTGATTATTTTGAAATCTGGTTAGGTAAGAGGCTTGTAAAATGCCAGCTTAATTTAAAGACTGCTGATGTTCCAGAGAATGAATCAATCATCTCCATATAGACAGCACATGGCTGCTGGAAACTTGGCAGAATTAAATACACCAGGCCCGGTTAAACACCAACTCAGTTTTAGTCTATTTCGTTTGAAACATGACTTGAAGAGAGACAATTGTATAATGAGAACATTTGATTTCATCAGTGCTGCTGCATGAAGCTAATTAGTTTGAATGTTCTCTCCTATCCTTGGACACTCCCCCTGATCACTGGAGTGAAGCTTGTTAGAAATTAGTCATACAAATTAGGAGATTGGGCTGACACTCCATCATATGGGTGAAATAACCTTAAGTACAATGTAAAACCCCAATCAAACAAACAAGTCAGTGTCACACAAGTTTGTCACAGATTATTGGTTAATATATCTATGTAAAATTATTTCAAGCACGACCCTAGTTTATCTTTAATTGTTTTAGCTGTACATGTACTTACAGTTACATCCATAATTTTATGCAAAGAAAAATTTAAAATACAGATATAGACTGTACTGTACTTTTATTTATGGCCTATCTTAACTTCAGATACTTTTTGTACGTAGCATATACTTTTTGTACGTAACATATACTTTTTGTACGTAAAGTTTGGCATCTTATCAGACTGTGTGTTGCTGTTTCAACAAATAAACCGATTAGTAGGACATACAGGAATGGACAACTGTTGAAGACCTGTTGTAACGTAAGCAATGACCGTACTCAACACCAAGGGAACAAACTGGTTTCCTCAGCACAATATTGTCTCCTCATATTAGCCCAATTGCTGACTGATGGTGATGAGACAGTATTAAAAAAGTAATTAGTTTCCAGTCAGCCTTGCCTTAAAGCAAGAGCAGTCTTTCCAACTCCCATAAACTTCATCTGATCGTCAACCAGACTTTATCGTCTGCAATCAGGGCCCTGTAAGTGTCCTGAATTGAGGCAATCTTTGCACCATCTTAGAGGATGCAATCCAATTTTCCAATTCTGTAGAGTTAACAAAGCCATGGTGATGTGGAGATAGGGAACGCAGGTGTCTACCAGCGTTTCTCGCTCCCTTCCACTTGAGAGAGAAATGAATTTCTCGCTGGTGACTATAATCAAATAAAGTTTGTGAGGATGGGAGAAAAGATGAGTGATAAAGCCTCCCGAGCATGATGCAAAACAGAGACAAACAGATTTCTGCCAGTCGCTAAATGAACAGACCGAGTGCATAACCTGAAACCCAACCAGATACGCTGCTCTCTGTCAGTCAAGTGCTGGCGGCTATATATTGGCTGTTCTCAGCTCCTGTAATGGGATTTAATGACTACAGGCCAATCACCCTACTTTATGGATTGACAAGTAAATTTAACACTTAATGATTTTCTGCCTATGAAATTGAAAAAAACTATCATTTTAGGACCCAAGAATATAACCCTCTACTCCTGTCAGAGATTGAAGTTTTAATGACCACTTAATATTTATAATGAGTTTTTACCAGGAAAAAATATACTGATATTGGCTAACAGAATATAATGAATCCAATTTTAACAAGACTTTCTAGAATTATTGCTTCCATAAAACCAGATAATATTAAAACTGTATTATCTGTGTTTGTTAGGGCTTCCAATGATTGAATATGGAAGATGTAGCACTGTATTGGAAACGTGAGATATTGATCTTCAGTTAATGGTATACTATGCCACTTAACTTTACTTGCAGTTCAATGATAGAGGTTTTACAGATTTAGTTGGACATGATAATATTTAGTATATACGGTTGAAAGTAAACAATTTAAAAAGTGGAATGAGGGATTTTGTAAAACCTTTAACATGAACCACTTGGAAAGCAAGGGAAAGTTTGATGTTGTCTTTTTTCCAACAAATTTATTGTACAATTGTTGATAATATCCTTCAATAAAAACATTTAGGACAAAATCATACATCAATGTAAAATATTTTATACCAAACACTGAAAGACATGTGTTACATTTTTTAATTATGGATTGTAGTGTACACGTAGAACTAAAAAAAACGATGTCTGGCATTAAAAAGTGGTATCTGAGTATGACCAGCCGTATTAGTTAAAATCTTGTGGCTCAAAACAAACCTGCTGAAAAGGTGAAAACAATTACATACAGGAGTGAGATATGCTTTTTATCATGAAAAGTTGCATCCAGGTATGACTAACTTTATTCTGTGCAAAAGCAAAACCGATGGAAAGTGTAAAACTGGTAAATACTGGTGTGATATGCCCTTTTTTACATGAAAGAAATTCCGAGGGATTCAGACCCTGTGGTTTTAATACTAATACTCTTGTTAACACACTTATGTCAGACAGAAGTAGTGTTATTTTTATAATGAAATAACAGTGACTAGGACTAAGAAATAGATCAACAATGTAACAAATAGTAAGAATTTGTATTGTAATAGTTCTAGGTTAGAGTATTTCATGTCAACTGGTGATTTCCAGGCCTCCCAGACTGGCAGTCCACTGGAGGGTGATGTGGTTTTAATTGCATTGCTTACCCTGTAATTGTATTGACAGCCAAATGCCCTCTATTGATCTATGAGGTGTGAAGTGAAAACATGAACATGTGGTATGTGTTCACCGAGAGTCATTAGTCAATTACATAGAGCTAAACTTCACAGGGTCCACCACTGACTGTTGAACCAGGGAGCATTGCCCTTTAGGCGTTATAAGAGTCATGGGAGGCTTTGCAGGGGGGCATACCTGTACCTTATTCTGTAACCATTAGTCGAAATGAAGTTAGATCTATGTTATTCTCACATACGCATCTTACATGTATAAAGTGGTGTAAATATTAAGGTGATATGAGCTTCGGTGTAATACACAGATCAATGATAGAGCATACAGATCACAGTAGTAATGGGGCTAAACTGCTTTATTACATGTCTGTATCAGTGATAGTCCTGTATTGAAGTTGTTTGCTCAAAAGCTCATATATATAAATTCCTGTATTTGGAATCAGATTCTGCTCTTAGTCTTAGAGCTGGGCGAAAATTTAGAGTCATTTATTGTGATCATTTTTTGTTTTTGCTTCAAAGAATGTTTGGACTTAATTTAACTGCAGGTTAACAGCATTTATCCACTGTTTCAGTTAACCATGTGTGAAGCAGTTTTGTTGTTAAACCATGTAAAATCAACAAAAGATTTTGTATTTTTCAAGAAAAGAATTATAAACCATCAATCCTGTGTCATTTATTATTGAACTTGACACTATTAGCAGTGCTGTTATTTCTGATCTCTGGCTATTGTAATGTTGAGTGATGTGAGGTGTAAATTAAGTTGACTTGAGACATTCAAACTGACAATGTAATAAAGCTCATTATGGGAGGTTAACTCTCCCAAAGGATATGGTGTTAATTCAGAGATTCCACTGTGGTCTGACCTATTAACACAGGTACTAGTTATGTAGACAAGGTAAATGTCCTTATAATTTAATGATTTTTTCCTGAACCTTCTTATCCATAAAGTTCTGGACCATGGCTCAGTTGGTCGTGCATTATACTGTTGTGTAAACTTCATGTATATATAGAATGGAGAAATTAAGCTGAATACAGAGATTGTAGGGTGGTTATTTTTGTTTTCAAGATTTCTACTGGTTTTTAGACAAAACAGACAATACTATTGAAATTGTCATTTAAGTGAAATCATTAATCAAACATTACAACCATAAAATATACACATAACTATCTTTGAATTGCTGAAGGCACCTATATGTATTTATAAGGAGAGAAAAAACTTGCTATTCAGCTTTCCCATTTATATTACCTGCAAAGAAGTGTTTTCATTGCTGTTGTCCGTTTGAATCTTTAGAGAATATACAAAACGCAGGTTATGTGTTCAAGACACGCTTACCGTCAGGCCATCAGGGACACTCTATAAGAGCAACATCCCATAACACTGATCTTCTTCAACCACTCTGCCTACAGAATCAATCTTCCTCAACAGAAATTCAATTTCATTCATTTACATACTGTTCTATGTGAGATATAATCATATTATATTTCCATGTATAAACTGCCATGAGACTTTCTTCTTGCCTGAAACTTGCTGCTTTGACCCGATCAATAAACCATGTCACATTCAGAAGACAAAAGAACTATCAGGCTTTAAACTTTTTCAATAATAGTCTCGTGTTAAACCAGTTCATAAATGTGTAAGAAGTTTGTCCATTTCTACTGGGTTTTTTTTTGCTGTCTCCTTCTAGTGTTATCGATTAATTATGTTCTAGTATATTAATAATTAGTGCAAGATGAGAATTTTGTTTTTGATATAAAAAGGAATGTTGTGTAGCTGAAACATAGTATCATTTTATGTATAAAAATAATATTAATCCATTATTTGTTTAGGCTTTAAGGTTGTTGCTTAAACATCAATCTTTACCAGAAATGCCTCTTCATCTTTTGAACCATTATCTATCATTTTGTTTATGTAGTTATGTTTTCAGAAGAATATTTATCCCCTTCCAAAGTAACCAATATAACTTAACTTCAAAACTGTTATTAACCAATGTAGTGGTTTTTCTCATGGTCATATGTACAACGATTACAATGTGAATCTTTATAACACCGACAACATCATCTTTCGAGATGTTATCCTTTGTTTCGGTTATCATACGGCTGTTTAGAGTAAGATATAAACCTCTATTTATACATGTAGAAAAAAACATCGTTATTAATCTTCTATAATGTTCACTTGTATTCATTGGTGTCTTTTCAGATGGGGATACCACATTTACCAGTTTTTCAAACCCAAATTATGGACTTGAAGACAGACTTAATTCAAACTATTCCAGCCAGCAATATAATGACAGTAATGTGTATGAAGACTTGAAATCTCCATTGTTGATCCATGATAATGTGGATAACATTCCAAAGAACACTTCTGCTAAAAACCAGCGCAAGAAGTATGCTGCGTTAGACTTGGCTTCCATGGGCATGACGTCCAGCCCTGACAGTGGAAGTTCCAGCGGCACTTCCACCATCCATTCTCCAGATGAGGCGGAAACAGTTCTTCCCGGGCCAAACCGTAATGACAGTAACGAAAAAAAGTTTCTGGATTTTGATGGGACGTATGCAACTGTCAGTGACTTTTGCTTCCCAGAAGGTGACGTATCCAGTGATACCGGTGCATCTGACGTCACCCCAAGCTCCGACACAGGCTCCAGTAAGAGAGGCTTTCTCGGATATTACTCAATGCTGGAAGCAAAAGCGAGAGAATCTACAGAGATGAACTCACCTGATGATATTTACGAAGAAGTTGATCATGGGGAGACAACCCCTTCCAGTACTGTTTCCTCGAAGCCAGAAAGGTCAGTTCACTGTATCTTATCAAACCATTACTTGGTGAAGCATATTAAATAATAATTACAGATTTCTTTCAATATTATTGAGTGTTTTTGAAAATGCTCTCTTTTATTATTTTCTCTTCTGGGTGATATGCATATATAATGTTGGCCAATTTAACCACAAGTCCTGCGATCAAATCCCAGTGGCATATCATTTTTTCTATATAAAAAGATTATAAGCGAAAGAATATAAAGAATTATTTTAGTCAAGAGAACCCTGGAGTGAAGCATAAAAAACAAAACTTTCGCTGATGTGTTTTGATGGGATAAGATTTGAGTTGCTTACTGTCAACATATGTTTGGTTTGTCTGGTCATTTGGCTTTGCGAACCTTGGAAAAGGATATTAGCAATTCAAAAACGGAAAATATGACTTTGTTGTTTCAGAACATAATCTTTTTTATTAACACGAAATTAATTTTTTTTCCTTTATATACATTTTTTTTTTTTTTTTTTGAATCCTACTAACTTTAATGTTTTCAAAAATTACTGTAGTTTAGTAGTAAAAAAAAAATATTATCATCATTCCAGTATAAACAAGGGTAATACGAATGATACAAATCCCATCGCAGTATGGCCTATGATCTTAAATGTTCATTCTATGTACTGGCATATACTTCCAAAATCGACAAGTGTGTGAAATAAGATGAAAATCCCCACAGGGGTAAAATTGCGTGAGTGTTCACAAACAAAAATAAAGACCTTACATGGACGAGCCAGAAATTCAAACTTGTTCAATGTATAATCATAATAGAACTTCCAACCAAGGACAAAGCCGTTAGTGATGACAAACTTTTTTTCTAAAAGTAGTTATAATGACCTTGACCCCACAACCCAGAAATTTGACATGTGAAAGACTTTACCATAAAAGATGTGGGCCATGTCAGCCACAATAGCGATGGAAAGCGGCCCAGGGACAAAGTCGATAGTGTGATACCTTTTTCTAAAAAAAAAATAGCTAAGACCTTGACTCCATGACCTTGAAATTTGATTGTGCTTAAGACATTTTCATAATAGAGGTACCTGTGAGGTGTGATGAACATTGTCCCAGGGACAAAGTCGATTGAGTGATGACAACCGTTTTCTAAAAATAGCTATAATGACCTTGACCCCACCACCCTGAAATTCAAAGTTCAAGATATTTTAAGGATAGACATATGTGTTAAGTTTTGCGAAAATCTATCCAGAGGTTCACCGGCTAGAGGGATGACAAAGGAAAATAACATGTACATACGTACAAAGACATTGCTACATCCCCTCTTCAACTCCGTTGTGTGAGGGGATAATGACTTTGTTCCAGTTGAACATAAATCCTGTGTCATGCAGACAGCTGGTGCACATAATCTCCACTGTACACTGTAAATGATAAATTACGTTGAGATTTGTGTCATGCAGTTTTTACCAATAGTTCCCTGTGATGGCTATCTTAGAGATAAGGTTCGGATTTCTTGTCATAAGAAATTAGAAATAAAACCTGTTTGATGTGAATGGGGAATTAAGGCTTCATAATTGAACCGAGTTGATCAAAGGTTAGGGATCTGATTACCATACTTCAAAGAGGAATGAAACTCAGGTAATTTAAGAGGGCAATTTGATCTCATTGCTCCACTGATCAAATTCTTCAATTAAAGTAGTCAAAAGTTATAAATCAGCTGTCAGTGTAGTGAAAGAAAATTGGTGTTCACAATGACCTTAAAGTCACTGAAAAAAAAATCAAATATTGAGCAAATATGAAGTTGACAATAGCCAGACTGTTATAATATGTTTGATGACTTGATTTTCAGGTTCAATGATGAAAGCATTAACTCACCAGACTCTAATGACAGTGGTATCCAATCAGATGCAAGATCAGATGACAGCGGGCCTGCTCACATCAGAGCCGCGTCTAGTGAGGATCTTTATGCCGTTGTTAACAAACCACATAAAGATCTTGCCACACAGGAAAGCATAACACCATCTGAGGTACTTACAAGTTATAACTTAATAGGCCAATTTGATAAAGCCACATATAAATGTAAGACATTTCAGACATATACAAATGAACCTGTTATGTTTAATCTGTGTGTTCAATTAAAGCAGTGTTTACTTCATAACTTGTTTGTTATTATCCCTGAAGCATAAAAAGGTCAATGGGATACAAGGCTCATGGGATGCCCAAGCTTTTTACCCATTGTTTATTATGTTTTAGGGTCAATATTGTCAGGTTGTCCATTTAGCATGAACAGGATACTAGAAATACTGTTGCAGATAGGCCTATCATTTTTTGTATGTAGTAACTGTAAATGGAACACCTCTATTAAAACTTAAAGCATTATATTTTGTGTTTCCATTGCTGCAAACATACTGTATAACATGTAAACATGTATTATTAAAACATGGTTCCTTAGATATATATTGTAGGTTTTTTTTCGGTGACTACGCAGATTGCGATTCGGTGGCTTTTATTTGGCGTCTTCTCGATTTCACCTTTCAACAGTTGTTATTAAGTGAAATACTTTGAAGTTTGACTCAATACCAAACAATTAAGTAACAATAAACAGGCTGTAAAATAATATTGGAAAATTCGCCATAGCTACTACATCCATATTGGAACTGGGGTCATTTCTATGAATTTTATTCAATATGTATTTTATAACTTAATCAGTACATGTGCATTTAGCAGTAAATTATGTAAACAAGGGAAACTGACTATAAGACATTTCTCTCCATTTGGTCCTTTCTTATTTTGTGATATATGTTAATTTAGTTTTTAATATGTTATTTTAGAGGCTTATAGACGTTGAGACACTATAATACTTGATACTTTATGGATGACAACTTTTGGTTTATTTCTGGCTCAACGTTACAGCCCTGAAACTATCTTAGAATCCAGATTGAAACATAGCACCATTGCACCTCAAACCTGACATTTATATGATTATCCCCAGATAAAGTTGAAAAACCACATTGGATTATTGGATATTTTAATTCAACTGTATTGAAACATTGTAAGTTTATGGTTTCAAGATAATTGAACCGGTTGTTGGCAAGAGTCCCCCCTAATATCCCCCTTTATTTAGTATTTTTTATTTCATATTTAGGACAAAATAATAGTGTTAAAATGTTGTAATATGTTATTTCTATTTTAGGACAAGACGACCGATGAAGCTGAGAAGTCTGAGGATTTGCCAGCGGGATGGGAGAAATGTCAAGGTAACAGAACTTTTTTTAATGTTTTCCAGATTTGCTTATTGATTGATCCGATATATAGAGACTTGGGGAACGGGTTGATGCTAGTTTGATGATCGCGGAATGCCTTTTTTCCATGTGCTGTGAAACTCATTGCCCACATATATAATGCTATCTAGAAACTTGTCTCTGAGAATTGATCTAGAATATGAGATAATTTCTCGGCTTTAATTAGTCGATATCCCTGTGCCAGTGTGATTACTCTTGACAAAAATATATAATGCTTATAGTTAAGTTAACCAAGTTGAGAAGTTTGAATCCTGTCCTGTTTATTTGAAATCAACAGAAAATATTGCAAAGTTTCATTGGTAATACTGATATACCCTAAATCCTCAACAAATTCGACCTCTAAGGGCATAAACTTTATGTAATTAATTGAATGTTTAAGTGTGAATTTGGAACAAAAACTTACATTTTCTGGTAATTTAAAGTTTGAACTTCATAACAATTTCAAAATTGCATGTTTACACTTTTTACCCTTTGCATAAAATATAGTTTTATAAGTTGTAGAGGGGGTTGAATTTGTCGAGCATTTAGGGTAGTAAAAAACAGATTGACAACTTTGTACTTCAAAACTGTTGGCCCTCTGGCTAAAGGCAGTATGTTTCCAGATTATTACTGGAGGAATATTGTTTTTCCAACAGAGATAACACTAAAGTGACTACACATATTTAATGGTTGTAGAGTTTTTGTCTTCTGTTAGAATACAGCGCTGTCATATAAATGAAATACCTGTGAGCATGGCGTTAAACACCAATCAATCAATCAATCGTGTTGTACATTCAAACGTTTCTATTATGATAACTGCCATATTTATAGGAATCCAAATTAACATGAACATGAGCCTTGAGCCTTGCCACAAATAGGGGGTTGTTGTTATCTTACAATCTACAAATAAGATATTGTATAGTCAGTTAACCTTATTTGTAATTACTTTACTTAGATGAAGAGGGATCTTATTTCTGGCATATTAAAAGTGGGACAATCCAGAGGGAGCCACCGGAACCTAGTGCCATCTCCACCAATCAGAAGGATACAAAGAGATCTATCTCCTCTAACAGTGATGAGGTATATGTTGTATTTGATTTTGTCTTGTGCTGATATGTTATATTTGTCATGCATGATGTGTTTATGATTTGCCCAATTCAAATAAATTTATTAATTGAATATAAATGTAATTGATTTGAAGTGGTTAACGCTTTTCGGTTCAATCTCAGATCAATGACATAGTACACCTGTTAATTGATAAGTGATATATAATTCTTATATCATAATTCATTGAAAAGTAACTTAATGCAAAGGTGAATTGTAAAGGATCTCTAGTCCTTTATACAACAATGGTTTAAAAGAGAATTTCCTTGTTAACTGAACAATCCTTTGGGTAAAGGCTGCGTGTTTCCAGCTTACATTCTTACTGACACTTGAGGGAGATTTCTTTCCAAGAGAGCTAACACTTCACTAGCTAAACCATGTTTGGTTGTGTTTCTGTTACTGCTGACTGTTTAAATACAATGCCATTATATAAGCAAAATATCTGTGAAAACTGCATTTTATACCAATCAACGAATCAACATGTTAACTGAACTTGTCAAGTATACAAGATTGACAACTGTACGTGTATATTCATTTTGTCACCATAAATTCAAACTCCACGGCACACTCCAGTGGTTCTCAAGTTGTATATTGTCTGGTCTGTGTAAACTTGCTACCAACTGTTAATATTGCTTTATAAACTACCTAATTGTTTCCATTGTGGATTTCAGTTCACATTTGCTAATGTGTTTCAATAACTTTCAAATAGTTTTGGTGACTTTTTGCCCTTTAGGTCTTTTGAATGTACTAATAGGCAGTTTCAGAAAACCGTTTCTGCAGAATTAGCTAGCTTTCTTGGCAGATTTGATACATCCATAAAAATGTACAGTTCACTTGCCAGTAAAATGTTAGACAAAACAGTTCCAGACACAGTTTGAAAGTTTGTTAAAAGTGTATGGTAGAATAATCCTCGAGAGATTCTTTATAGAGCATTTGGATCATTTAACTGATGTTGGATAAATAGCCTGATTCGGAGGCAGCGGTGATTTGGGAGTAGTGAGCAATCATATATGTCATTCTACTTCTCAACATGTTTGAAATAAAGAAATGCTGAACAAAGCCTTTAAGGGTCCCTGCATTCACATATTGTCCCACAAGATGGTGTTTGAAAAGCTGAAATGTGGTGAAACTCTTTATTACTTATTTTACTGGTGGGTAGATTAAAGTCCTTGACTGAATATGAATACTAAGTAACTAACGGTTGAACAATTTAATCATCTCAGTACTCGGCTAGCAGTCTGTCCCCTCTGAAGTATGCTTCATCCCAATGGTGGTTATACAGTGGTAGAATGGTTTCCCAATAGCTCTCCAAATGTTTATCAACAAAATTACTTTTTTTATTCTGATAATTAAACTCTTGTATCATTGTTAATGAAGCCCCATTTTGCAGGAAATGTAGTTTAAGGCTCACTGATGTTTGTTTTTGTCAGTCTCCATTGGGTTTTTGCTGATGTATGGAGATGATGACGTTGTACTAACGAGCTCTACTTCTAGGCACATCTTCTCATCTGTTAATCTCCTCTCAACCCTCCAATGATTTCTTGATTAGGACCCTAGCTGCTCATTTTCCTTAAAATTGGCAAAAACGGAAGAAATTTCTCCAATTTTCAGACTTAGGAAGAGAGAATGGCTTTGAAAGCTTTAGGGAATGGCCCTATCTTGTGGAATATAGATTACTATGAATGCAACCCTGGCTTGTCAATGGACTTCATGTAAAGCTGGGGGAAAATTAAATGCTACCTAAATTGTCTCTATGCTGGTGATTCAGTGCTCTGAGGGTGTATAACTAACTGGCAACATGTCTGAATCTTCTTGCGCCACCTAATATATGCACTTCTAACTCAATGTTTCATGTGCCAAGGCTCTGTATTGATAGCATTGAGTTCAAATGAGCAGAAAGCAAAACATTTGACATTCCTTCTTAAATCTGTTGTTAAATAAAGCCATAGTGTATTGGATACCATTGAGTCGCATTGAGCAGTGGCATTTTGACAAATATTTCAATTTCTTCTGAAATCTGTAAAAATTGGCTTTGCTGCATTTAATATTATTTCCCTTTTCACTGTACCCAGAATTTGGTCCGAAACCCCCCTTAGACCCAAGGTATATAATAGAAGATTTGTGTTGGCTGCGGAGATCGTGGGGTGGTTTCCATTGTACAGCTGTAACGCAAAGTGGTCACATAAATGAAATACTCTTGAGTACGACATTAAACACCAATCAAATAAATAAATAGCTCCCTCTCATATTCATGAAAGAGGAAGAAAAATTAGCATTTCTGATTTCTTTCACTTTAATTTTTAAACAATTTACTTGATTTAAAATCATACATAGGTTATATGTTCCGTCACTTTTCTTGGGTTTTTTGTTGTTGTTGAAATGATGCCTGTGTTAAAGGAGAGACAGTATGTTGACAAGCTGACAGCTTTGAGGGTGCTGAATGAATCAGTTAAAGTGTCCTCATCCATCAACCACCATCAGTCTACATGGCTTCTTTTATTTATTGTCTCTTTTCTTTCATTGCTGTCATTCATCAATACTGTGAAGTGCTTTGACTGTGCCTTATTTCTGACAGGAATTTATATTGCTGTTAACAATCACTGGGTTTTAGTAGTCTCATTTCAGCAATAGAACTAATCAGAGTATGTTGTGTGATTTTTTGATGGACAACCTTTTTTCTTTACAAAACAGACATAAAACTGAAACATTGTTCCATCTGTGTCAATAATTTTTTACCAAAATATCTGGTATGTCTGAAATAAAACATCCCTGGTCGATTTTCAGTTAATCAGCAACAGTAGCTATTTAGATGAATCTTAGAACATATGTAATAGTATAAGCTTTTCTCGATGTCTCCTGTTGGTCGGAAATATTGTAAATGCCACATGGCTGCGTTTTATTTAATCGACCTTCGTGGGCCAGTGTGATTTATGTTAGGAAATATGTAATAGAGTAATTGTGTCTGGAAGTTAGATAAGATCTATGCAGTGTGTTTCTATGTTACTCTGTGTCTAATCAAGTATTCAGTTGGTTTATAGAGGTAATGAAGTAGCGAGAGAGATAGGGCTGTCTAGACAATAACCTAATGCACACTGACAGTACTTACTTATTCTCATCACAAAAAATATCCCCGCCTCGGCGCATTTCTGTCATTTTGTCTGGTATCATACTTAATACTAAGTTAATCTACTGGACAATAAATGTGCTAACAGATTCACTGATATTTTATGGAAATTTATTTAGGAAAACTGTTTGCACTTATTGTCATTTGATTATTGGAATAAAAACTTTTCTATCAGAATTATGAGAAATCCTTGTAGCCAATTTTGTTATCTATTGTTAATATATGAAAAGTTCTTAAATTTGAGGAATGTCAAATTATGTAGATATACCATTATCAAGGTGCAATATCGCTGTTAAAGAAGGACAAGAATGGTGTAACTAAGGAATTTAGCACAGTAAGTGTCCCGGAGGACCACCCTGTCTCTCAGTCAGCTACATTTCTCCCCTGGTCCAGTCTCAACACATTCCATTCACTCCAGACCCAACACAATATCTAGTTATTACTCTAATGGAGAGAGATCCTTACAAATAATCGCTAGGAATATGCTTAAAGCAGACCTTGTGGTCAGAAAAAGTCCCACATGTTAAAGACTGGACACTTTTACAAGGTTTTACACACAGCCATTCCAATGATGAATAGCAAAAACATAATTTAATTTAAGAAAGATCAACACTGTGAATGGCCCAAGTTCTTTCCCCTTAAGACTCATTACATAATTATTAAATGAATTGATATAATACTGGCTTTTTTTGTTGGTTGATTGTGTTCTTTTGTTGTTTAGTGTTGAAGAATATCGCTCTTTCATTGAATTACCCTTGAGCACAGTGTTATCTGTGGTCCTCTCATATATTCTAATCTAGGTACCAGAGACCCGAGTTTGAATCCCGGTGGAGGCAAGCAAAATTGTCTTTCTCTACATCTATACAAAAATACATGTTTATATTTTTGTCAAGTGTAATCACACTGGCACAGGGATATTGACTACTTAAAACTGATATATCATCTTGTGTTATATGTATATATCTAGATAAAAAAAATACACTATTACAGTGTCCCCGTGTCCATGTTTACTGTAGCGAAACAATTCCAGCCTTAACCTGAATAAAAATTTGTTCGTTCTGCCGTGAGCCTCTGTCGGTCGGTTAGAGCGCTGGCCCTGCTAGCCAGATACCCAAGTGTGAATACTTGTTGGTGGAGGCAAGAAACAGTTTCTTTCTCTACATTTATACAAAAATATATTTTTGTAAAAAATAATCACACTGGCACAGCTATATATATCCCTGTGCCAGTGTGATTACTCTTGACAAGATACATATTTCTTTACCTTGATGAAAATTTGTGGTCATTCTGCCATGAGCCTCTGTAGCTCAGTCGGTAAGAGCACTGGCCATGCTAGCCGGAGACCCGAGTTTGAATCCTGATGGAGGCAAGCAAAGTTTTCTTTCTCCACATTTATAAACAAGTATATATATACTTCTTTCACAAAATTATTTCTGTTAGTCTGATAACAGTGCTAGTATCCTCACCGACTCACTGCTCGTCAATACATCCAGAAATTTAAAATCCATCTTGCTACATGTATGTTAAATTAATAAATCAACGTGTTTTATTTTTTCTGCCCCACAGAGTACAGTATCTGGAGAATCGGTCTCTTCCGTTCCTTCGTCCCCTACCAGTGTTAAGTCTGCCACAGAGGAACACCTGAACGAGTTTGAGGGGCATGCCCTGCAGTATGCCGCTAACTCTCTCAAGAACATGTGAGCTCATTCATCTACATAATCTTTACATCATTATTGGTGGAGAACCATATTATTAGAGATATCTGTTATGCTCTTCTATCGTTCCAGTTGTCAACATGATTTATTAGTTTATCGTGCGAATTCATTTAAATGTCTAATTGAAGTGTATGGAAGTTCCCTTTTACTATTGCTTTCAAATACACACAAGTCACATGATTGAATCTTAACAATATCAACCGTGTTGCTTTCTTGACAAGTAAATGCCACTCACTAGTCACATTGATTTGGTCCGATGTCATGGACTTGCTGTGCTTCAAACCAGTGCTGTGCAGGTGGTTTGGTGGGAGCCTCCTGTGCCCTGGTGCAGGATGCAGAATTGCTGTGGTGTCCTCTTTTGTTAATGTTATGTAAATGTTTTGTCCTGCCTTGCATGTTGCCAGAATCAGTTACGGTGGTTTCCTTCACCGATTGGCCCTCTGGCTAAGGGCAGTATGTTTCCAGGTTATATTCATGCTGTCATACTTAGCACTTGAGGAACATTATCTTTCCAACAGCGATTTTATTCACCGATTGGCCCTGTGGCTAAGGGCAGTATGTTTCCAGGTTATATTCATGCTGTCATACTTAGCACTGTAGGAACAGTATCTTTCCAACAGCGATTTTACTGAAGTGAATTCACATTTTGGTTGTGAGTCGCCATCTCCTAGATGAATACACCGTCGTCATATAAGTGAAATACCCTTGAGCACGGCGTAAAACACCAATCAATTAACCTTCACTGATTGGGTTGACATGCTATCATACAAGTGAAATACCCTTGAGCACGGCGTAAAACCCCAATCAATTAACCTTCACTGATTGGGTTGACATGCTATCATACAAGGGAAATAACCTTGAGTAGAGCGTAAAACCCCAATCAATTAACCTTCACTGATTGGGTTGACATGCCATCATACAAGGGAAATAACCTTGAGTAGAACGTAAAACCCCAATCGAACCAATGCTATTATTGGAGTGATTTGGAATCTTGGTGATTGTTATACAATTTTTTTCATATTTCTTTGTTTATAAGATATCTGTTATTTGATGACCATACGGATATATATAAAGGAAGTATTTCGGTGGCTGCGTAGATTGCAGGGCGGCTTTGAAAAGGTTTCTTCCATTGATTCCACAATGACCAGAAAAGCAAAATCGACATTATTATGAAATACCCTTGAGTACGACACTAAACACCTATCAAATAAATGTTAGCAGCATTATGCAACAATGTTGGTATGGTTGTGCTCATTTTGTTGAGTATTAGTGAATGTGTTCAAAGTCTTTGAACGAAAATCATCCCTGGTTCCCTAGCAATATGAAAAGATTCTACCTCTGTTGTGACGATCTTTATCCTAGTCATAACAACTGTAATGTATGGAGTCAGCATCATGTTTACTCCAGGACTGCTTTCCCCAACTAACTGTAGGGCATTAGTGGCAGCTGCTGGGTCAGTTTGTTTGGGCCTGACTGACCACTGTCCACATCAATAAGCTGTGGAACTCCACAAGTAATCTCATTCAATCTGTCACTTTATTACACTTCCATGATAGGGGACATTTGACCTTTAACAGATCTCACTAGACACTGCCTGCCCACAACTGACATTGGGAGCCCCATCTCTCCGTCCCCTGGGGTTTTGTATTTTTATAACAATTCAGTATCTAAAGAGCAAACCACCCTGTTTGGTCACTGAGAGTAATACGCTGCCAAAACAGGAACAAATTCTCATACAGATCATGTGTCAACGTGATATCCTAACTCAATTTTTAAATCAATGGTTGCTTATCTCAGTCAACATCAGACTTCTTCATTTGTGGTCGTTGGTCAAAAATATGTTAATAATTCTGGCAAGTATGACATAAAACCCCAGTCAAACAAGCAATAATAATTCTTGTTTCTTAAATGAAAGCACAGACATTAAATTCTCTATTAAAACTTTGATTTTTCAAACTTCAGTTTGTGTTTTATTTTTCCAGGAAAAGTTCTGGTCCAAATTCCAGTCCTGCTTCTGTTGACTTGTTAACCGATTCGCCCTTTGAGAAGGCAATTAGGTTTGCTGTGCGCTCCCTGGGGTGGGTGGGAATAGATGAGGCTGACCTGACCCCAGAGAGGAGCAGTAAGGCTGTTAACAAGTGCATTGTTGATCTCTCTCTGGGCAGGAATGATATCAATGATGTGGTTGGCAGGTGGGGAGATGTGAGTATCATAACAAAAATTCCATCATTATTTTGACATACTAAATTTATAAATCTGGAAAAAGTTCTCGTGTTCTAATTCCACAGAGCAGTTTTACATCACAAATTGTTTTTATATGTTACCCACCTCATTCTTACCCACATGTTTTTAATAATGAAGTTCAATAATGTAATTCTTCAACCTGCTTAATTTTATTTAGTGACTTGTCCTGATACATCAGTTTTCTTTGTTAATCTTAAGGCCCATTCACAAGGCAACATTTTAAACCGGCTTAAATCTAAACCACTTTGATATTTAAATCGGTTTAAATGTTGGCGTGTGAACGGCCCTTTAGTGGGTGATGTCACACTTCATGTTCTTGTTTCTTTATACAGTATGATTCTGTTTTCTACTTCCATTGAATGATTGACAATGTAATGTGTGTTTTCAGGGTAAGGACCTGTATATGGACTTAGACACGACGAGTTTGAGGTTGATTGATCCCCAGGATGTCACCCCTCTCAACTCTCAAGCTATTCACTCCATTAGGGTGTGGGGGGTTGGGCGCGATAATGGCAGGTAAGAATATCACTGTCACTTAATAAAATGCTTGTTTGAATGCATATATCCAAATTAATATAAAATACAAGTTTAACCTCTTATCTTTGCTGTTTTTGTGCAAATTTTAGTTGACAAGAATGGGAAAATGATGGCGGTTATATTAAATTTTATTGTAAGACAATCAATAAAACAACGTGTGGCTGTTACAAAATACTTTAAATGTGTAATCACAAAAACTTCTTAGGCTTATTTATGTGTAACATGTTAGAAACATTCACATTTGTGGTGCCTTTTGTATTTAATATTCTCTAAAAACAATTTCCCATCACATAAATTTGAAGTGAGAACATAATTCAATTTTGAATGAAATTTTGCAATTCTTGCTTTGTGTATACATTTAAGAAGATCTGTTTGAAAGTTGCTGACCATATTTTGACACCCATGGTTACCAAATAATCATTATGGGTATATACCACCCCTGTATGCTGGGCTTACTACAATTTTTGTTATGTGTTTGAATGGAGGTTATTAGGGCACGAAACGTTTGCATTGAAATAAACCAGATACATTTAGCATCTGTGTCTCTCTGTAGCTGTATATAGTAGTTCTTGTCGGAGCAAAAGTGAGTTCCATACACTACAACACTTGTGGTGCTCTATTATATTAATAGCGGACTCAGAGATGTCAAATTTTTTCTTGATGCATGTTGAATGGTGACAGGTTTTCTGATCGAGAGCAAACCTGGTATAGAATCGAGGAAGACCAGTCTCCCTCTGACAGTTCAACAAGTAATAGTAACTTGTTTTATACCGGCTGAAACTCCCTCCTGGGATCAGAATCTTGTTTGGTTATTCCGAGGATAATAAACCCATCTTATTTCATGGTTACTTGGTTTTATTGCATTATTGGCTTGAATACCCCATTTGATTTGATGAAATCAGTCCACATACATGTAGCGTCCGGCTGGATTATTGCTTTACCTAAAATGCTGGGGTTTAGAACTGAACAAGGCTGTGGTAGAAGGTTTCAAGGGCTTCACCTACTGGTTAGGAGGATGACAGCAACATTTCCAGTATGTTTTTCAGTGTGGCTACATTTGAAACTTGATGCTGTAAGATATTTTGATCTCATTTTGTGTTACTTATGTCGTTATTTTATGGAAATTTGCAGTTTGGTTTTCAGTGTGGCCCCATTTGACAATTGTCGAGAATTGCCGTTTTTTTTTTGTTTTGTTTGATTGATTGGGTTTTTACGCCGTACTCAAGGTAATTTCACTTATATGACGGTGTGCCAGCACGATAGGTAAATGAAACCATCATAAACGACACTGACACTTGCAAGACAGGCAAAACATTTACATAACATTAACAAAACATGACATCACAACCAATCAGCATTCTGTGCCCCTTACATGTACATGTAGCTCAATAAGCACATGGGCACAGGAGGCTCCCACCCAAATAGAAAACTAAATCATTAGCTGAAACAACGAACAACACAAATATGGGATAATGCTACAGTTTGTTTTTTGCTTGCTGGGTTGTTTTTTTCTCTTTAAAAAAATGTGCAAAGTAATAGCCTTAATCGTAAGTTACTGTGTTAAAGAAAAATTTCAGTTGGTTGACTTCTGATTTGGATGTTTTTGAAACATAACTGTTATTATTTTATGAAATGTAGAAGTAAATGGTCTGATGTTGTGAAATGTAGAAGTAAATGGACTGGATATTAATAATTAAATTCATTAGGATACTGTGCCAGTTTGGCTGTATAGGAAATATACACTTAATTTTAGGAATGAGTTGTTGACAGATCTGAATTTCACTTAACAGTTAACGGTCATTAACAGTTAAAGATGTTGTAAAAGTTGAAATGGAGTGACAAATAATGAATTTATTTTTTTTTACCGTTGTTCTGGAATAGTTTCATTGATATCATTATAGCAGTGTTTTAAATAGCATTTATTTTTATTTTATTGAATCAATGCAATAGTAATGCAGAAGTTCTAATCTGTGTTTGAATTGTTTTTATCCTAATATATTCTTTACTCTTTAATATCTAGAATCTATTCAATCAGTAATGGGTTTTATCACACTTAAAATGAAACTTTCTAAATGACACAAATGTGTTTGATTGATTTTATTCTGGTGTCAGCCTTACAGTAAATAATTAATATATATTTCTATGAGATTAGTTGGATGTCCATATGGCATGTAATAGACTTAATTGTAAGCCTTTGATTGACTGGTAGTAGTAGTCCGTGGTGCATTCAAGTGTATGGCTAGGTGAAGTCATCCAGATAATATCAATTAACACCTAATCATAATAGAGAATTGAACATGGTCTAGGTATATTATATATAATCAGAAGCTTACCTTCAGTTGGTTAGAGTCTTAACATAAATTGCTATTAACTAAACACATACATTGCTTTTAAATGAGGATGAGATCTTCCTTGATCTAATTGATATTCATCCTGTTCATCTAGATTTGTTATGGTGAGTTTCTTGAAAACATTTCAATACATGATGTACCGTTATGTTAAGTCAAAGATAAATTCAATGTTTATACTTTTACGAGCGAAATGTTTTATGTATGAATTGCTTGAGACTGATAAAAGAGCTGGTTGCAAAGGCACACACACAGATGTTTTAAAATCAATAAGGATTCAATGTCAACTTACATTTATCATTTACAGATCACCGCCTGCATATAACACTGTCTGGAATTTATCTGGAATTCTCCTAACATCCTTTAATAACATGCCAGTGTCCCTTTTCTCTCCAAAGCCTGCTTTCCATTAACAAACATTTCCGTAATAAATCATGTTAAATGGTCATCATGCTTGCTGCGGCTTAATGTATTGTTAGTGGAGGGAATTGGGGCTCTGTCCTCGGTATTGTAAGCTGGGTGCTACACTTTAATCACTTGTGTCCTCAGATATTGCTCCCTGGTGATAAATGGCACACTTTATTGCCGGGTATCTGTTCGGTTATATAGTAAGATGTAGCCAGAACTGACAGCTATTTCAATTCTTTTCTTTCCTAATTTAATCAGCATTCATATTCGCCGCAGGATGAAATATCATAACCATTTTCTCGTCTTTAATTTATCTCGACTCTCATTCAGGCCTGTCAGCCTTAAAACCTAATAAATGTTAAACTTTTTTGAAATGTGTCACTAAAAATACGCCATTTTGTTTGCATGGTTAAGTTTTTGTTCAGATTAATGACAAATAGATTAAGAAATATTTGAGTTCTGTATTATGTTGGCTATTCTATCTCACCAGGGAACAGAGTGAAAGTTCTGTCACTTTCCATTTAACTTTAACAGAGTATTACATTGTCTGTCATTTCCAACAGAGATGAAAAAGTCAATGAGAAAAAAGAAAATGACAAATGCTTCCAGAGTTTCACTAATAGCAGAAAACTCCTCCTGACTCCTGTAAAAGGATTAAAGTAACTTTCTAAATTGAGGGTTTTCTTGTTTATTGAGGCACATAGAATTATGAGTAATTAATTTGTTAATTAGATATTTTCTCTCCAAATCTGTTGATTATTGTGTTATAATTTCACGAATGATATTATTCAACAGTTTGTACGTCATACAAAGATTACATCACAGTTTAGACGTCCTGGCAACATGGTGATGTTTTATACTTTGTTCCAGTGTCATGGCTGTCCTTTGACGTGGCCAGGTGCATGTGCAGTACAATGTGTATCCATTCTAATCACTCCAAAATATATAGATTGTTTACCTGAAAATCACCTCATAAGCGCAAAACATGTGTAGTTTGAGAAAAAAATCTATTAAATGGAGCCCATGTATAATGAAGCCTCCAGCTCATAATTTATATTTACCATTAACAGACTCAAGTGATATTCAAAGTTGTTATACACGGGTTAGATTTGTTAACCTCTATATATATATGTGTTTTATTTACGACAATATTCAACAGGTACCAACATAAACTGTATTAAGATAGTTTGTTAACACATATAACTAATAAGTTGACTTTTCTCTCTCTTTTTTTTCCATACTTACCGTTGCACTCTATAAGAGAGAGGTAAACACATGGCAGTGTGTTGTTTTGTGTTTGTCTCGTCTGTCTGTGTGCATGAAAAATAATTCTTTATGTAGGCTTTCATAGGGTATTGGTTAATTTTTAAATAACCAATAAAATTTGTCCACCTTCATAAGGAATACGATTTCAATTCCATGGAGAATTTATGTCAATGTTTCCAAAAACGGTATTAATTTTGTCATTAATATTTTTAAGACTTGCATGAATGAAGTCAAGCTTTGTTTTGATTTTTTTTGATTTCGATTCTAAGAAACTTATTTCAAGGCTGAATTTCATCATGCTGCAGAAATTGTGATCTCTATCTGGATTGATTCATTTCAGTTTTCGGTGGATATCACTCATACTTTTGTAGCGATGCTCTAGGCACCGCTGCAGTTCATTAGTTCAAATCCACCTTTGATGATGCTTTTCAATATCAAGTTGCTTAGGCCTTCAGATTTGTCCTTCAGTTATCAATAGCTGCACTATTATTCTTTTACATTAAATTATATTTATTTGATTATTGGACTTTTTATTTGCCTGCATGAAAAGCTTTTAAATATCTTTCCACTGTTTATAATTAAATTGTACGATATGAATGTATTTCAAAGCACATGTATCAGCACATGTTATGCCATCTTACTTCCTGGGATGTCAAGACAGTGTATGACTTATTATGAGTTTTCGACCTAGAAAGTCTATTTATATTTCAATTCAGGCGTATATTAATATGTATATAAGATATATATGATAGTCTATCTTGTTTGATAGTCACTCTTAACAGTGTCAGGGAAATAGGAAATGAAATATTTCTAGTATCCCTTTTCCACCTTGCAAATAACTAAAATATGAATTTAAGTTGAAATCAGACAAAGTATCTGCTAATGGTGAATATAAATGGCTTAGATACTAAATGGTGTATGTATTCTAACAGTTATGCTCGATGATTTCAGGGATTTTGCCTATGTTGCGAGAGACAAATCCACAAAGAAGCACATGTGTCATGTATTTCGTTGTGACACACCAGCTCGACAGATAGCAAACACCTTGCGAGACATCTGTAAGAAGATCATGATGGAGCGGAGTTTGATTGAGCAGGGGAGGTCACTCCAATCCAGACTCACACGACCAACTGATCTGCCAAATCTAGAGACAAACGGACAACCAAATGGACAGAAACTTACCTTCCATAATCTCTACAACAGTAAGTTTGTTTATATAGTATTCAGACAGTCCATTAGTTCCACTGACAATCTTAACATAGTACACAAGTAGTGCAACTCCGAAGAATGAAGCAGGTTTTGTTTAGTATTCAGAAGAATGGGGTTTTTCAGAGCTTTCTTCTCACTTTTCCACCATACACTGGCAACGCATTGTTGGATATATAAATATATAAATAATACCCTAAATCACTTAAAATTTCAACCATAAAATTAGAACTTTGGAAGTTATGTAAATGACTCTGAATTAACATATGGCGGTCAAACGAAAATGTTACTGTTGGGGAGATTCTGGATTTGACAGAAAACATAATTTTGTTTGTGTACATGCTATAATACTTTCACAACTTGCAAAAAGGTAACGCTGATACGTAGTTGAAATCATAGGTGATTTAGGGTAAGTAATTAATATATATTATACCAACATGTACCTGGATATCTGTGTGTGCTGTTTATTCGCCACATACATTCTCCACCGTCCAACTCTTATCACCTTTCCTCAAGATGCTTGTAGGTTACCCATAACAAATCAAGATTAAGGTCTATCCAGAAACTTGTCTCTGAGAATTTATCTAAAACATGAGACGATATATTGGTTTTAATTAGTCGATATCTCTGTGCCATTGTGATTTTATAGTCTTGACAAAAAATATAAAGTATATCAACAAATTTGTGTGGGGTTTGTATTTATCTTAGAAAATAAGTTTTTTGTTCATTGTTTATTTTTCTAGTAGCAGATATTTTTAACATGTGACATCTTACTCATTATTTTATCTAGTAGTCAGTCATCCTATTTTAACGTTCTTTCAGATGCCCAGTTCCCCACCCCCATGGAGGAACCAAAGAAGGTTATCCGTTGCCATTATATTGGAATGCATCAAGTGGACAAAGCTACAGGTAAAAATTATGTAGTGAAAACTTGTGAGCATATAAGTACATGCTTCCTACAACTGATATATTAGACTACCATGACAGAATTTCCATGGTTTATTTTACCATTAATACTGACTCAGTTGTAGGTGTAATAGATGTAAATAGATTTAGATGTAGCAACATGCCAGGGGAGATAACTCTTGATCAAAACCAAACATTTTGTAGAGGACACATTTGTTTCTACTTTTAACTTAATATAACCTCAGACAGAGAGGATTGACGGATGCTAACTTCTTCATTGATATTTTAAACCTGGTTTGCAAATTTTATGAGCACGGTGAAGCTTGTACACCAATTCGCTTGCGGCTCACGGTGCACAAGCTTCAAAAAGGTCATAAAAATCTTCACACCTTTTGGAAAACGTCAATAACTAATAGCATTATTGGGGCTCAGAGCGTAGTGGCATCAAAACGGTTCTAAAAATCTGTTTGCCTTTTGAAAGATGTCAATAATTCATAACATTAAGTAAAGCACCAGTCAAACAAACAAATTAATTTGAGAGATGTTTGATATGCCTTCATTTTGTTTTTTATTTCTTTCGTAAAAGTTAGGTTAAAGTTTCTGGCTAGAGTTTGCTTTAGTTTACTATAATCAGGGAAATATACATGTATTTAGTTAAAGGCTTTACTTATACACCACAGTGATTAAGTTGTAATATAAACATCTGGTACAAAGATGAGGAAAAGTGATATGGTTACATTTGATTTATCAGTTTTCATGTTGTATCGGGCCCACGCCATGGCTCAGTGGTTAGCGCGTCTGACTGCAGATCCTCCTTCGATGTACCGCACGGGTTCAAGTCTCCCAGTGGACCTGAGGTATATGATGGTTACATTTGATTTATCAGTTTACATGTTGTATCTCTGTATTTGTAGGAATGGACACACTGAACAGTGCTGTGGAGGACCTATATAACCTGGTGCCCCCGGAGAAGTGGCTGTTTGCCAGTGTGGCTGTAGCTCCCTCAACTATTACCATCACTGAACATAATGTAATCAAACTTTTCCTCTTTTCTTTGTTATGCTAATTGTTTTCGACGTAGTCTTTTTTGTGGTTTTTACCTAAACCATCTCAACATTTAAAATACATATTTTATTAGTATTTCCCAAAACCATTAGGATGACGTAAATTGGATCACTAAGTTTGTGAAATATCATGTACTATAATATGTAATACAATATATATGTAGATGATCACAATACCACTTGGTTCTTCAAATATATATCATGAAATATGTGATGTTTTGAAAGTAGTGATTGACAGTACTTTCATTTTTTGCGGATAACAACCTTAGATTCTAGTTCAGAAATGTTTTCAGACCGAGACCGTTGACGGAGTCAGCTCTCAACCATCAATTTCAAATAACAGATCGCAAGCCGCGCAAGGCTCTCCTTATAAGCTAGAATCTCTTAAATATAAGAGTCTTCACCCAAAAATCTAAAATACTAATGTTTTATTTGATTCTCAAAATGTATAAAGAAACAAGGGAATCTAATGTGAGCAATCTTAGCTCACATAATGTGAACAATTTTATGCTTAATTTGATTAATTTTCATTCTTTTACAAAAGAAGATAAAAACTGTTTTTAAATAATGTAAGTATTGTAGAGAGAATCCCATGTTGAATGTTGCTGTGTTTTCTACTTGTCTTTATGTAGAATCCTGACCACAAAGTTGATGAATGTCGAGTGAGGTTCCTCTCTTTTATGGGCATTGCCATGAAAAATGTCAAGTGAGTACATATGTCAAATGATCACATCAGTTAACACAATCTAAATAAACTACTCTAGAATGTTCTTTCAGCAATACAATTAATTAGTGGCAGCCATTCTATTTTGACCTAAAATATCCCATACCTCTTCTTTCATTAGGTCACAAGACACTGGTCCAGAGTTATCTTTCCATAACACATTTATACTAGCTTTGTCATTATTGATAACTGCATTCATTTGTGTGTATAAACAAAAAGAAGACAGAAAAAAACATCTGTCTTCCGCATATGTCACTGACAATATAATAATAGCTGGAATTGTCTAACCTTTTTTTACCTGCACCAATTCTTGGACATTTAGAAATGTTTTGTATAAAAAATACATTTTGGTGGTCAGTTTTTGCCCACATTGTTGTGTGCTAAGAACTATGTGTTCTTAGACAGCATTAGATCGTCTTTGACAGTAAATAAAACATTGAAAATTATGTCAAAAATGTGATAAGAATTAAGAGTTATCTCAAAGTAGCCATCAATAGTTTATACAGTGAAATTATCAGGGTAGTTATTTGAAAATATATTTTGTGATGTTGGCTGTACATGTGTGGTGTCTCTTTTAAATTTTCAGATTGTGTGCGTTTATCATGCACACAGCCCAGGACCAGTTCTTTGCGCATGTTTTCCACTGTGAGCCATCAGCTGGTCCGCTGTGTAAAACCATAGAAGCTGCTTGTAAGGTAAGGGGACTGTACTCTGTTAGCAATATTACATTCTGATGATCATACACTGAGAAAGGAATGTGACCACTGTAAGCAGTTAGATCTGAAAATTCATAAAGGCTGTAGTCTGGTAGGTCAGAAGACATTTCTCCTTATATTTTTTTTTTTAATCTTTTTCAATCTTGAATTCAATTCATTTTTATAATTTTTTTAATTTATGTGACAAAAAGTAGTCCAAGAAATGATCCAGCCTCTGCTTCTTGAAGTGGCATTTTAATTGACTGTTCTGGATTCTTTCAGTTGAGGTATCAGAAATGCTTGGACGCTCACCCACAAACTCCTGATCATCTCAAGAAACAAGAGGGAAAGGTAAGAAGTTTGTTCTCAATTCAGCATGAGACTTATCATTGTATTTATTTCTGTGGATGTGTTAGAGTTGTCTCCCTTCGTTTAGAACTCTTTTGTATACAACTGAAATAAATGTTAAGAAAAGACAGCAATCCTTCATTTATTGTATTCTTATATATTTTTTCTTTCTCTTTTTGATCAGCAATATGTTTTCTTTTCATATTTGTTGTATGTGCTATCAGACTGAAGTTATTACCACTGTCTGTGTTATGATTTGAGCTACTTATCTTTTTGTCTTATGACTTTGTTTCTTCTCATTCTATGCCTGTGTCATTTTCAGCTAGTTTTGTTTATTATTTTACAACATGACAAACTTTGTATTGTTAATTTGTTTTCAACATTGTTCGTGATTGTGTTTATATTGTTTGACACCAGCTGGGGTCATTAGGTGCTTCACTTAAGGCAGGAATGAAAGCGAAAGTACAAAGTATGGTTAGTGTATTAAAGAACAGTCTTCAGAAACCCGCTGGGTCAGGGGACGATTCAGACAGTTCACATGAGCACAATCTCAGCTGATTCACCACACAGGTACGCATGGTGACGGTATGATAATTCCTCAATAGTAGACTAAACCCAATACAAAATACTCCCGTTAATCAAAGCTATGCGGTGAGGGTGTGACAAGCTTTTACAAACTCATTCCCAAAGTTAACAAATCTTTCCAACAAATTGTATGAGTCTACCACCCCCATTACAAGTCTACTAACCAATACCTTTGGAATTTCTTTACTAAACCAAGTCATCTACATGTGTGTACAATATTATTTCTGCTGATAAAGGTCCATAGTTTGTCTCCATATTTTGACTTTATTTAAGTCATCTTCAGGAGAAATATAAATCATAAAAGGACAGTGACATATAAACTAGGGACCTATTCGGAGTTTCTTTATTGCTTTACTATGTTCAGCGGTTCAGTGGAACTGGATCAACTAGATTATTTCTGCCGAGTTGATGCAAAAAGTGTGATTGCATGTATCTTCCCTGTAGTTCTCAATAACAATAGCAATATAATAACAATAACAATTTCAACAATAAACTTTAATAAAAAGTATATACATGTTTAAGCTTACATATTTCAAATACATTAATAACTTACATTAAAATTGAGATAAATAATTTTAATAAAAATCATCAAAATATTTTAAAACAATTATTATAAGTTATTAATTAACAAATGGTTGACCATTAATAGATAAAAAGAAAATAGCTCATCATTCTCAGATAAATATATATTCATTGTATAAAAATAATAATAATATATTTATATATTTGTTATACAGAGTATTGGTTTTAAAAAAAATGACATAGGCAAAGAGTTTTAAAAACGTGTATAGATGAAGCCTTTTTTTAATTTTTCAAAAAAAGAGAATTACAGGCCATACCACCAGTGTAATGATGACTGTTTTTCATGTAGTTTGAATTATACTGAGGAAATATATTAATAGTATAGGAACAAAGCTTTAATTCAGGACAAGAATTGAAGCCTCGGTAGCACAGTAGGTAGTGCGTCAGCATAGTTATAGCAAGAGGGGTGTCTCGGAATCCATTTGAGACACCCTAATTCAGTAAAATTTAACATGGGAAAGATAGGAATAATGTCAAATGAGACACCCTGTTTCTTTGAATATAGTGATTTGAGACAACCTGTTTTGGATTTCTGGCTAACACTATGTATGTCAGTCTCCTAATCACTAATTACTCTGAGTAATCTGAAGGTCCCGAGTTCCATCCTCACTTGGGGTATTATTTTGAACTCATTTATTTTTTTCTAGCTACCTGATAGTATGCCTCCAATTGTCTGAAACAGATTGTTGCTACGGTGCAAAAAATTGCCATGTGGAGGTATCTACGCTCAGTGTAGTTAGTAAGCTATGAATGCTAACAAAATTGTATTACTGTATCAGCAGCCGCATGTATGGAGGATTTGTTTTGTTTTTAGATGCATGATGTTGTTCACATGTTGGCATGTATAGCTCTAGTCCTTTTAATATCTCCCACAATATCCTCTAATGATTCTTGTTGTCTTATGACCGGAATTTATCGTGTTATCTTGTGTCTGCATTGTTTGTTTGTAAAATGGTGTCAAAAAGTATTAAAGCTGTAATTTTTAATGATTTTAGTTTTTATAGTCTAACTTAAATAACTGTTGCTAATATCCATAAAGGAATATAGGAAGGTGGGTTGTTTGCATCCCTGATATACCTTGATAGTTATGGTTAATAGCCTAACTCTGAAAATTCATTCCTAATCTACGCCTTATGTTAAAAAATATTTTACAAATTCATGAGTGCAAAGGCTGGTGGATTGTCATGAAATGGTTTCTTTACATTCTGACTGCCATTAGACTGAGATATTCTGGACAGCACCAACTCTTAGTTGAATTGTACCTTAATTAAGTTTTTCATATTGTAAGACGGATCACCCTATGTTGTAATGGTTTCTGTTAAGTAAGTAGGCTTGTGACCAATATCAGAATGAACGTTAACATGTGACGGTGATGATCCAGAAGATCTGCGATGTTAAGTCTTGAGTTACGACTGTAAGAATACACATTCCAGATGTAATGGTTCACTTAATGATGTTAGTCTACGTTATTCAACTTCTGCCTTTCAATTTAACGAAAACTTTCTATCAGATTCTGCCTTGCTTTAGAATCCAGTTTTACGTCAAATTCTGTGCCATGTGCAAATAAGCTTTAAACCATAAAAAGAAGTAATGCAAGCCGTTCTGAGATTCACACCATAAAAAGAAAAATTCAAACTGATTTTTCTTGTTCGTGAAATTTGTATTATATTGATGAACTTGTTGCTTTCCTCAGGGTCTTGGAGCGAGTATCAAACAAGGAGTACAGACTGTGCTGGGCACCATCTCAAAGGCTCAGCCTAAATGTACTTAATTCCAGGAGGTGAACCTATCAACCTGACACCTAGATCATCGCCATGACGACAGAGCTGTCTTACAGTCTCATGAATTCCGCTGAACTTGCAGTCGCTGCCATGTTCTAGTCACATATTTGTTAACAGGCCTTTATTGTCATCTTTGCTGGTAGCCATTTTGTCCTTACCCATCAATGCTTTGCTGTCATAAAGAATTATTCTTGTGGAGTTGTGAGAAAGATTAATTAATGGTAAAGAGGGTAAAATTGTTTGTAAATGTAAAAGATTATTCTTCAAAAAGTTTGTGCATTCCAGTGAATAACACATGTCTTGCTTAATATGTGTCATAATGCTTTGAAATGTTTTATTGTGTTTGTGAGATAGACAGATTTCCAGCCAAAGTTTTTTTTTATGAACAAACGGTGAATGTTTTCTTTGTTACTTATAGGCGAGGGGCTGTATAATTATTATTATTATTATTATTATTAGTGATATTGTTGACAAAACCATTGCATAAATAAAATGTAACCAATATACTTGTAATATAGAGATCTTTGTGGTCTCAGTACATGTTTTAGTAATCAAATGTTTTATGCTTGTTATGAATGTTTTAGAAGAAACCATTTTAAGGGCGTACGTCACTTGGTAGTGCTTTTTGCTACTTATTTGTTAAACTTTGGAAATCAAACTTTGCAACATGGAAGACTGTTTATTCAAGCAAATCAAAAAATGTTGAATGCTTATTTCGTAAACATTTGTTTTGATGCAAAAAAGTTAATGTCAATCAGTTTCATGTCCATCCATGCATATAGAAATAAGCTTAATTGAACGTCATCATAGAATATCACATTTCCTGCCAGCAATCTGTGTCTCTGCATGAATGATTATTTAAACCAGACGCATTATGTCCATTTTGTATCAGTTCTCAAGTTTTTTAACTGACATATTTTGAAAAACCATTTCTCTGATTTATGTATTATTTGTAATAGTCCCATATTTCTAGAATAGAGCCTATGGCAGCTGTTAGAGCCAGTGAAATATACCAAATATCCTAATTATTTACATACTTCGTCAGGGACTTTATTTCACTCTTTTACAATCAGAATTGTTTTATTGTAAAAACTGTATTTAACTCTTTTTTTAATCAGATCTTCTTAAAAGCAGCCAGTTTTGCTTCCTGCCTGTTATCATAGAAATTGATAATCATTTAAATAGCACTGAATGTGGCGCAAGACACCAATCAGTCATGGTATGATTTAGCACAGCTAATAACATACTGATATAAACATTTTGATAAGATCCTTCTAAGTGATTGCACTCTCACTTTGTTTGCATTAATAGAAACTGTGGCGAAGAATTTTATAATGTGCGTTGATTATTAAAGATTGCAATATTGCTATATTTGATGTAACACCCAAATCAGTCAATTTATTATTGTTTACACTGACAAAACCGTAGTCATTATCCTACATGTAGTCATTTATCTTCAATGCTGAATATTCCATTTGCTGCTGGCAATCAATATGACCTTGTAGAGAAATATTAAAGTGTTGCTCTATAATTATAGAAATATATATCGCTGAATGCGGCACAAAACCCTAATCAGTGAATATATAATTTAGTACAGACAAAGTATCCTCATCAACCTGCCAGTCAATTAACTGTACAATTTAAATCAAAATCTAGCTATTTAAATAGTTGACTAGTCGTGTTTCTTTTAAATTTTTGTTTATACTGTGGGTCTTTTCTGGGTAAAGACATGTGTACAATATACCAAAAACCAGTTTGTTCCTGTTTGATATTGTTTTTATATCAAGTCTCCATAATTCATAACTGGAAGAACATTCTTCTTTCCAGCAGCAAAAACACTAATGTGACTACACATTTTATGGTTGTGTTAACAGGTGCTGCCTACTGTTGGAATACAGCGCCGTCATGTAAGTGAAATACCCTTGAGTACGGCGTTAAACACCAATCAATCAATCAAACCATAATCCATTAAGACTTTACTTTAGCTCTGGTCGAATATTTATAGATACCACATTCTACATTGAGTATGGAAGTATAATAGAACATTGTAACCAATAATATTAAAGACAATGACACTTAATTATTGATTTTAACTTTCTAAAAATCAAACATATTAAAACAATTTTGTGAGTTTAAGAAGACCTGAACAAAGATAAGCTATAAACATATTTCTTTGTTTTAATTTTTATAGATTATAACTGAAGGGTGATATCTCATCTAACTTGACATTAGTCAAACCGAGTCGAGATTGATATTTAAAAAACAACTCCGCATTTAAAAATGTTTAAACTATGTCATATACTGCAATATAGTTACATTTAGCTTTATGTATTGTTATTTTTACCAGTATCAAAATAATTCTGCATATTCATTCTACATATTTTTTGTATTAATTATATTGTACACTTTTTTAGTATTGATTTTGTTCTTATTCTGTGATAGCCTACACTCTTTGTATTTATACATGTACCAACAATTTCCACACAGTTTTGTAACAAATGCTTTAAGTCCTGCTTTGCAGGGGTTTTTTTGATAAGGTTTATATAGTTTATTATACTTTGTTTCTATCTTGTCCACTGTTTTATCTAATTGGTTTTCATTTGGGATTTATGCCATATTTGATTTAGACACAAACAAGTGTCAGTTTAAATTTTACAGTTTTCAAGGTCAAGATTCGTTATCTAAAAATTTACATTTTCCAAGTCAATATGTCAGCAGATAGAGCGCTGCAGTACTGTATTGTAAGTGGAAGAGATAATAAAGAGGGCATGCGATAAGATAATAATGAAAGGGCATTCTGATGGCATTCTGTGTTAGCATCTGTAGCCCAATCCGTAGAGTGTTGGTCCTGTGAGCCAAAGGTACCCGACAAGATTCCTAGTGGGCGGCTTCAAATTTGTCTTTCTTTACTTTTTTTTTTATATATATGCGCAAGTAGAAGATAGAAAATACACACTGATTGTAACTCTCTTAATATGACATCTGAAAGTAAAACATAAACAATATTCAAGCTGCCATAACTGTGTTATAATTCAGTCTTATGTAACGTTATAATGTACACGTATATCTATGATAATGGATCTAATTAAAACATAATTAATTTGTGTTGCCTACAAAATGTCTTTTTTTGTAGACCTTACCAGTGGCGTAACTAGGGTATGGCAAGTATAACACACGACCTGGAAAGTCGTGCTGGCCCTGGGCGCAGAATACTCGAGCTATGCCACTGGTCCTTATGAAAACTCTTGCCATTTAGCTCATTTAATTAAACATTTAACAGAAAGTACAACATAAATTACCAGTACCTACAAATTATGTCTTGTAAAACATAACTTTTGAATGTACTTATGTCAGTTCAATAAACACATGTTATTTTGGTGTCAGCAATCAATAGTAAACTCTTTAAATGATGAGCTATAATTTTAGAACAATCGTAACATTGATGAAAGAAGTGTACCTGCTGTATTCACTCTTCGTGATTCTATATATTTATTTCTGGTATTTTCGTACTGAAATCAAGTTTGTCTCACGGAGTGATGGCATCAGGTGAAATCGCTCTCCGGCTTTTTAGTGTTGGAATACACAGCTGTCGTATAAGTGAAATATCCTAAAGCACGGCTTTAAACACCAATCAACAATTATAATCGTTTATTGACTTTCTTATAACACTGGATGTCTTGATTACTATAAAGTTGTTATAAAAGAAAAGGTTAACACTACATGTATAGTGTTTATTGAAAATGTGGGATTGTGACTTGTTGATTTAATCTGTCTGCCTGACTTAGATTCCTGTGTGACGTCCAACTTTTATCCAATCAATCAGATCAAGGAATACGAAGGTGACACCCTCTTCAGCTTCTTTAAAATAAAACAGCAAGTATATTTGACAATAAGCAATGTAACATAACAAAGAATAAAGCTGTTTTTCTGGATAACTACTTTTTTGATACATTTACCTGTGAGTTCAGTAATCACTTGTCAAATTGTCTTAAATACAAGACAAATAGGTTTAACAACATTGTTTAGGTTAGAACACAAGTATCGTAAAAAAAAATTGGATATTCAGAAAAGTCAGATTGTTAACAGACGTGTTAAATAAAAGGTACTATACCGCAGAATTTCGTCCAAAAATCGACTGAAACGAATTTAACCAGGTTTTCTATATTTTTAGTATGGCCCAAAGTATAAGCTTTCAGAAAATATCAACCTTAAGAATGTGCGATATACCGTATTAAAATAATAATAAAGGATGTAAAATCTATTATGCGGGTCGCATAATAGATTTTACAAACTTTATTATTATTTTAATTCATTTCAGTCGATTTTTGGACGAAATTCTGGAATGTGGAATGAGTTGAGACTGAATCTTTCCTTTGTTGAGAAACAGATATGATATACTTACCAATGTTATGAATAAGTGTTAGTTTCTTTTCCATGCACCCATCATCTGAATTGCTTAATAGCTACATCATTAATGTACCATCGTCATACAGTTTGTTCAGTTGTACCAGCTTTACTCAAATAAACATTTAGTTCAACTCAAATCTTGTCTTTTCACTCTTTTGCTTCTATACTTCAGTACAGACGTTAAGAATTTTCAACATTAACAAACCCAATGTATTTTTAAAATCTTTAAAAATGCATTTGATAGCTTTGATACTGTCTTAAAACTCCATTGAATTTTGCTTTTCTTTACGGATTATTGCTGGAAAATGTTGAAAGATCTTTTTTGAAACTATTATTTGTGTATGTTTGTAACATGCTACAATCCAGTTCCAATTCTTCTAAATGCTATTGAAAAGAGTTTTCTGCTCAAAACTGACATTTGTATACCTGTAATCGGAGTGAGGGGCATAAAACAATTCAGAAAAAAACAATAAGGAATTCATGATTGACCCAGATTTTGAGTTTGTTAGAGTTACAAATCAGTTAGAAATGATACTACTTATTTATTATGATACATACTGTTGCTCCTAGCAATGGATTGAAACACCATTTTCAGTTTATCATGAGTTATCTATAGGTTTATTCAGAGTTGTTTCTATGTTTTATTGGCTGGTTTCTTTTCCCTCTGCCTTTGTGGTGCCATGGCTCAGGCTGTAATGTCTCTGTTTGTTGCGAGTTTCCTTCACCCATCAGACTCACACATCCTCATATGACCTTTAAGTCATATACGCTCATAAAATTCTGATCGCCTCGATGTTAACAAGTTTTGAAGTTTGATCAGAAATTAGTTGAAACAGTTACTTTGTATGTTGAGATAAAAGATTGTCAGTGTAAAACCCCAATCAAACAAACAAACAAACAAAAGATATTAAATTGGTACAAGGAAATATGAGCCAGGAGAAATCTAGCCATACTTCGAATTCAATGTAGCTAACGGCAATATGTTCCTGATTATATTCATGCTGTCATACTTAGCACTTGAGGAACATTATCTTTCCGACAGCAATAACACTAGATTGACTACAAATTTTATGGTTGTGTTTAAGAGTCTCTGTCTACAGTTGGAATACACAGCCGTCATATAAGTGAAGTATCCTTGAGCACAGAGTTAAACACCAATCAATCAATCAAATTCAATGTAAAGAGGGCAGGCCATTTTTACTCATATGAAACAACAAATCTTTTGATCCTGTCGCAGAGAATGACCTTATACACTGTATCTAACGAGTCAACTTATAACCGTTGACTTCGCGTAATGTCCATACCTGAAAAAATGTCCCAGATGTGACAGCAAATTGACAGTTAAAGTTTGTTTTGTATTACCTACAAATCTAGGTGTGGAATTAACGGACTGCCTTTCACTTGTTGAGAAAATAATCTATAACTGCTGTGATTCTGTGAAAGCACAAAATACATAATTTTGAGGTGCTTATGTGATTTAAAGTATGGTGTCAAACAAATCTGTTTTATCAGTCAGCTGATAGGACATACTTGCTTATAGATTTCTTTGATTTACCTACAGAACCCCAGATCAGCTGTTTGTATTTTATACGGAAAGTCTGTAGGACACAAGGAAGTATACACATAAAATAACAATAGTTTGTGTAAAAGAAAAAACATTAAATTTATTTCTACTTGGACGGATGTGCACAACCCCAATCAACATCAAAAATGTAAACCATGTAATTCTCAAAGGTTATGGTTTTTAGAAGCTGTAATTTTACATTAACAAAATATGTAATTAAATAGGTTGTTTCAATATAATACAGTATTTCAATTAGGTTGACCTCCACTCGATGCTACATAATACATGTATTATTAATTAAGAAGTTGGACTTCCACTAGGAGCAAGATTTCAGGTTGTACTTTTTTTCTTTCTTTTTTTATGAAAAACAACATTTCAACTAGTATGACTTTTTGAACATTTAAAACAATTGTGTTGAGTCATACACTTTACATTTAACACTTAAAAACAACAAACACCTTTAATGATTTATCTCCTCATTTCAGGTCGTGCAAATAAAAAAGTATTTCAATGTAGTCCAGATTTGATGGTTCAATGAGCACACACGAAACACAATACAGTGATTGTGTAAGTAGTTATCATTGAGATGGTCCATCAAGCCACCATGACACACTGACCTACTTCTCTCTCTTGTCACTCTTCCTCCTGAAGCAGAAACAATTGATATTCCTTAAAGCTGACAAAGGCCAGTGAGGAGACAATTATTTAACTTATACTTGCTAATGTTTTTGGCCTCTGAATTGAAATCTGGTTAGAAAAGTGAAATAAAAGATACTGTCAGCCTTGGTTACTTTGTTACTCTAAACTTAAATAACTTTGGTGCTGAGTTACATGGGATTCTTGCCTACATTTATAAATTGTTAATCAATCAAGTTGAAGACAAAGTTAATTAGATCTACAAAGAGAGATGTGGATAATCGAGGAAACGTACATGTTAAATTAACACCAAATAAAACTTGAAAACATGAAAAAGTAGTGCAGGTTCCATCTCAGTTGGTTTGTACCAAAACAACAAAACAAATGTACAGTATGTGCGAATGTCGGACAAGTTTGACAACAATACTGTTACCTTCTTAAACTCCTATTAGAATCGGCTGAATTATTTCTCTGGTAAATGAAAAAATGAAGAAAAATCTCTCAGGATTGATTTAGTTACCTCCCCTTAATCAATTGTATAACTACCGGTAATAAAGAATCAGATTTGAATGCAAATAAATGTAAAAGTAATTGATTTTTATTAGATTTAAATAGGCTATTCAAAATCTTATCTCATAAAAGTAAAATTAAATAATATATATATATATATATATTAAAGCCATTACAATATTGAAGAGCAGATTCAAAATGATTGGAAATGCTAGGTGGCATTTTATAAACTCTTTGATCAAGAACACAAGTACATGTACTTACATTGACATAACATGGAACAACAAATAAATGTGAAACTCTATAAAATGTGGATGTAGGCCATTAAGGGAAACAATAAGAACTGAAACACCATAAATTCCCTCATACAATATTAAAACAAAAAATCTGCATACAAATTGTAACAGTAAGTACCCCAAAAAATGAAGAGAACTTTCTGGGGCTTAAGCACAAAATAAGATCGTTATTTATTTCAAAGCAGTCAATTTCTAAAATTTAAATACTAATTTAGTAGTGCATTTTTTATCTAGCACCATCAACTACATGTAAGTTACTTATAAATAAGATATCAATATTAAGCCTAAAAAATATTTATTGTAATACTATCTTACTATATACAAATATAATTTACAAAACGGCATTGGAGCACTTTCACCATTAACCTTGAAAGCAAATGTACGAACGTAACAAATCTTTATAACTTATCAAGTACATTTTACACAAATAAACATCAAAGATACAAGCACTGACAATAATGAAAAACTTCTGTGTACAGATCAAAAATGACATTGAGTGATAACTTATCGAAAAGGTGCCGGATGTTTTACAATTCTCTGATACTCCAACATAGAATTCTTTGCTTTACTTGGAGGCGACTCAGATTTTATGCGGGGTTGATAAAGTCGCGAGACGATGGATTCACTGGCGTGTGTTGTCATGTGACGTGCCTG
>JAVFBZ010076564.1:0-26511 GCA_032466195.1 Katharina tunicata | reverse complement strand
CCCGCTCCCTCACTAACCCTAAAGCCCTTAACCCTAACCCTACCTCCCCCTAACCCTTAACACACTAACCCTATTCCCTTAACCCTAACCCTAACCATTACCTTATGTATTTGCTCCTGAAAATATCAAATTTGGACATGGCAGACTTTGCAGGGGATGGGGGGAGGGGGTGGGGGCTGTTCTCTCTACTCTTTTGTTTCTTAGACTATAATATAAGAGTGATGTTGTAAGAAATCTGGTCTGTCTTCCAAATGCCCATTTTTCTCTCAAGGTATCACAATATGCTCAATATTTTTTTTTCATACACTTTTTGAAAGGGTGAACTTTGCAAAATTAATACACAAATAGTAGAGGGATTTTTTAGTGGTTTATAACCTTAAGCTAGGACTCAAAGTTTGATCTAAACCTCTCTTGATTTATTAGTTATTTATAAAAGGGACACTATGCCGAGGCTTTAGCTAAAAATAGGGTTTAACAATCATTTCCCTAGATGGTAATTTATAACGCAAAGAGGATCAACTTGCAGTAGACTCAAGCCACATGAGAAACGATAAATTGTGTGCCGAGAGACGGATACCAGATGAAGATAAGGTATCGCAGTTCTCTTTCATATATATTTTGTATTAGTGTGCCTGTGCCAGTGCTTACAGCCTTTACCTGGATGAAACTTCGTGGACGTTCGGTCTTTAACATCTGTATCTCAGTCAGTCCTTCTAGTCTGAATCCATTGTTCTAGTCCAAGTGTAGGAATTCAACATTTTCTGCCTCAACATAATTATATTGACTGAGCTACAGAGGTTACCATAAAATGTCGAAATGTGTTTCTCCGTTAGCATGCCGCTTGTATAAACCATATGATCTGCAGGGCGTTTTCACATACAATGTAACAGATACGATTTGTCGATAAAAAAAAAAGTTTCCTCAGTTTGGCACAAAACGAAGCGAGTAAACGAAAAATTAATCAAATTTAACACTTCAGAAACATAATTCCTGTCACATTGTGTCTACATAACTTTCAAAATCCAATAAAATGCCAACTGAGATATAATGAGTGATCTTCAGGAGTCTAAACGCGATCACCACTCACGCTTTTTTGCAATGTATACGATTAAAAATACGCAGAATTAAATTACTCAATAATAAAATTACTAGGTCACGTGTTTTGAGTTAGTCGATATTCTGATGCGGAGCAACAAATTTGCGTTGAATTCAGAAAATAAAGTATAATCATATAAAATAGTGGTTCTGCGTGACAAAAAATAAAAATGATTTTAAAGAAAATACTGGAAAATCTTAGACATTATTTTCCATACAAAATACATGACGTTATAATAAAAATAATACTGCTCTTTGCATGTTGTAATAACATATATAATGCTGCTCTTTATTTCTTTGGCATGAGTGGAAAACGTTTCAATCTATTAGACTGTCTTTTAAAAAGATAAAACATAACAAGTTACAATAATACATTAGTGCTTGATCTGTGGTTTGTTTGGGGTCAGTTGGAAACGATTAATTCTTATTTGTAAGATTTAATTGTACAAAATTGTATAAACTGTTTGATAAAGAGTTACCATGAAATGTTAATGATTGAAGAGATTTTATTCTAAGATGACATGAATTTAGCACACAAAATCTTTTGTAGGTAAGTTTTTGGTCCAGGGTGAAATCTTAAACCTACACCATAAATCGGCAATGTATTTAGACCCAAACTCGTTGTGGATACAGCAATCAGTAGCTCGCTCTACAGGCTGTAGAAAGTATAATTTGATGAGATACATTACAAGTTAATCTAGCAACTAAACAATATTAGCTTTTCCATCCAGAAAAACAGGTCTTGTCTGACCCGTTGTTGTATTTTCTACTTGGCCTTGTTTTATCTTGGAATTTTGGTTTGGTGAGTAATTTTTTTAGTTCTTTTGGTCTGATCCGCATTGTATATTTTAGTATTGGTTTGCTCTTTGTTTGCTAAATATCTCCCATATGTTGGAGTATATCTCCTTTCCTACAGTCATTGTCTGTATTTAAACTGACAATTCTGCTCGTTTATCTTTTAACAATTCGCTTGAACAAAAAAAAAAAACAATGTTAGGGAGAGGGAACAAAATACTGTCAGTTATGAGTTATGTCGCGACATATTGACCTAAATACATCGAGTGTATGAATCCAGTCAAAATTTAGATATAGTACTACTTACAGTTCAGTGAATATTATAATACAGACCATCTAAATAACTGTAATACAATTTGAAACAGTAGTACGGCAAAGAAGACCTATTGGTATACTCCACTTGTTAGAACATGTCACATGGTATAATGCAGCTGACACAAGTTGTCTTATGTTGCTTGTTATACAGATAGTTTTTTTAATAATGGCTTATTCAGTTTAAGTGACCATAGGCCCATATACAAGATTGATTGAAATTAAAAGTAACATATATGCATACATGTGCTGGAGGTTTCGACACAATTTATGCCGACAGATTAGATAGTATATGTTCTCGGCGCTTTAACAGTAATTTTATTACAGAAATACTATTGTTGGATATGATACTATTAAAGCGATAAATATTCCTGTTGTCTAATAGTGTTCGTGGGAACGGTGCCAAACGGAAATCTTCGTATCTAAAACATATCAAAAGCACATGAAACTGATTTTCAAGATTTTTAGTGCATATACGTCGACATGCCAGCCCTTGATTGAGGAACCCACCCTAAACAACACTGACAACACAAAATACAAAAGGGTATATTTATATTATGAACTCAGGACACCACTCAGGTGGACTCAGATCTCAAAGAGCCCCGGGAACCAAGCCGCTCCCGCCCAACAACCTGCGGGGAAAATGAGTCATGTAACTTGGAAGGACGTGGACGAATTCGGACATAGGCCTGCTGTTTTCAGTGTTGATTGCATTCTGTTCGGTTATGTTAACTGTTGTTTCTGTGGCCATTTTTTCAGCAGAACTGCTTTAGTAATCTTACAATGTGTTTCTTTCTGGAATAAAGTTACTTTTTGAAAACAGATGCAACATTTACATCGTAATTCAGGATTAGATAAATTCAGGATCATTCAAAATTGACACTTATCTTCAAATTAACTTTACCTCCGTAATCAAACATATCAGAGAGAAGGCTATATTAAAAGTAAAGACAAAGTGTAATTGTGTTGGTTGTGAAATTGAGTTTTGAAACAGAAAAATCAGTAAATATTTCACGTTCAGGTTTAGCTTGTTCGTCTTCTGAAGTTTTATTTTGTTTAATCTTAGTCAAACGTACAAAGGAACAGACTGAATCATATGCCTCTTAAATCCGCTTTTTTGCCTGAACCAGAAAGTGGAAGATAATGTTCAACTTGCGTATTTATTAATTATCATTCACATCCAGTGAAGGATTAATAAAACAAATCCCTGTGCATAAGGCCGCAATGACGCTTCCAAATTATACCGACTAGGGTGACAGGGACTCGGCAGTCCAAAGCTCACGGAGCGGGCCGATGTATTTTAGAAATAGTATTTCCCGAAGCGACGTCTAGCTTAAGCTTTATATAGCAAATGAGTTGTACAGTACTTATTTTTGTAAAAATGTGTTCACAAATGAAATAAACCTCTCGGACCTCAATTACTATAACATAAATCTAGACGTCGCGTTTGGGAACAATGCTTCTTTTCCCTTACTTGTTCAGGACGTATATTGAATATCCTTTTCTGTTGAAAAATAGCTCATGTAGAACAATTTTATTCCGTGCAAAAGTGCTTGGCACGAGCCTTGTATTCCTGTTTCAATTGGGCGTGGATAAGTCTGAGATGATGCTATAACGCACAGCGATCTAGGCATCAGTACAATTGTAAAATTTATTCTTCCTTGTTGAAACCTTAGCTGAACTACTTAATTTCCTTTTAAGTTTACCATGGATACTGAATTTAATTATAAAATTCCTTTTTTAGATGTTTTAGTTACAAGAGATAACGACAGCAAACTCCAAACCATGGTATATCGCAAACGGACTCATACCGATCAATATATAAACTACTACATCCGCTCCATCAACCCCACCCAAGTCAAGACAAGTTTGGTATCTACATTACCAAAACGCGACTTTAAACTCTCTTCAACCCCTAAAGCTCTAGACGAAAAATCCGACCATCCTTAAGAAGTATTCACTGTTGAAAACCGATACCCAAATTAAGTTGATGAGAAAACCATATCTCGAGTCAAACAACCATCCACAACCCAGTTTCGTGCTAAAGATCCCTCTCCAGTGCTCGTCACCCTACCATTTATCTGCTAAAAATAATTGGACTCAATGCCTCTGGCCTACTTCGATCCTCTCCCCCCCACCAACCCCTCTCCTACCCGCAACCCCAACAACAAATTATAAACCAAATCGTTACAGACGATTTGTGAATACTAGCAACTCACACGAATTAGAAAAAGATACTTATAAAAGCGATGGTAAACAACATTATAATTCGTCTGATTGCCTCTTAAAGTTTAGCATAGCTTAGTTTGCCAAACAGTTAAGTGTTAAGCATGAACAGTTATAGGCATACGACAGCTATTTTATTATTAATGTAATTTTCTGACAAGAACAAAAATGTTTCTGTCAAAACTAATTCAGTTTAAACGTTTGAAGTAGTGTTTGATCTGTGGGAAAAATAGATTTTCGCGGACTCGAAATGAGCAGTTTTCCAAATCACCCCAAAATAATCTCTCGAAAAGCTGATTGGTTCCTACACAATTGATGAGTCATCATTAATTAGATTTGTTAGAAGACGCGGCCGGTTTTCTTGTGGTGCTGCACACAATTGACTGCTTACTTTTCCACGTCGGCCGTTAAGGTTTTTTCACCATTGTGTTCTACTACTTTCAGTTGAGCCCGTATGTATAAAGTAATGGTTTCTTTACAGATCCCGTATAGGCCCTAGTTCCATTGAAAAGTTTAATAATAATTTCACAAGTAGTGTAATTCACAAAAAGACGTACTTTGTTTTAAATTCATATTTAGCATTTGTTATGACATCATATGGAAATAATTGGCAGCTTTCTGACAATATTATCACTGTGACCGCCTTAAAACTATTTTCATTTTTGTATAAACACAGCGAACCAAAATTAACATCTTTGAAAATACAATTCTGAATAGAGTAGAAAAGAGACAAAAACATATTATATCAGTAACGACAAATACAGAAGACCAAAAGCGTGTGAAAAAAAAACTGGTGGCTCTAGTAAAAAAAACGAAAGATAATAAAAATATGTTTACACAATTCAAACTTATTGAACATAAACATTATAACCTCCTTACCTTCACAATGAACTTGTCCACCTCGACATTTACTAATTTGAGAAATTACCCATTTTCAAATTACCAAATTTAACTTCGCCTAGAGACTACTGAACCACTTTTTCTTTGAACAAAAACGCGGATTGAATTTAAATAGCTTGGTCGTAAACGAAAATATCATCAATTTTGGGACAGTTTCCAGAAAAAACACGAGCACATGTATAAAGCGAATAGAATGCTTCTATTTTTATTCAGTTCCATGCAATTTAATGTTTCGCTACAGTGTATGTATTTGCGGACCATTACCCAACGAAGTTAGAAAAAAGATGAGACAAAAAACCGTTTCATTTTGTATTGATCATGATGTTTTCCGAAATTTAAATGATAATTTATTATCCTTAAATAGATCCGTGTCCTTACGTAAAGTTTTCTCATCAGCTATACGTATACAACATCTCGGTACCATTTTTTGGGGATAATGCTTAAAAGTTACCAAAATTTGCTCTTTTCGTTGGAAAGAAATCATTAATATCATAACAAACACTTTAATTTGAAGAATATAAAAACACCGGTAGATGTATCGAATGTTGGTTTTGCTCCGTCCGTCTTATAACCTGTATTCCAAACAACACTAAATGGTTCATATAAAATATTTTCACATACGGTGTTGCAGATAATAAAAAAACAATTGTTTTAGTAGACATATCCATGTGAGTGTTGAAGTTGAACTAAACTTCTTGTTTACTATTACTATTATACTATAAACTAGTTGTTTAGTTCAACTTCAAGACTCACATGACAATATCTGCCAACAATACTTTCTGGGGGGTGGTGATCTGGAGGTGTTTTTAAATATTAAAATCAATTATGTCTGGACTAGTTTAACAAATTCAATTTCATTCACACAGTGCGCCTATCTGATCTTTAAAATTTTTCAAATGCAATAACAATGTCGGGACAAACATCATTAGCCCTCTTAGGGGTTCTAAGGATGAATCTTGATTTAAAATCCCTACCATTTCATGAGAAGCTCAATTAGCCTTTTTATTCAGTTTTTTTCTTCCGATTCATTACACCAAACTTAATTTGAGTTTTGGTAAAATTGGGTTGCTAGAAAAATCTACATTTAAATGCGCACCACAAATACATGTATGTATCTTACAATATTGAGTCAGCATAATTGTGACTTTTTGTTTTATTGCAAAGTGCACTACTGTTTAAAAACCACAGTGGACCACAAGATTTTGTCAACAAAGAAAGTCACACAGACCTAACTCAGTTTACTCAAATAGCTTTTGGTAACGAAGGTTCCAATTTAAGCGACTTCCTTGCGAGTGATTAGTTGAAACTATTAATTATTATTTTATTAAAATTTGTTTGGGTTTGTTGTCCACACGTGACCAATTGACGCAGACTGTTTTTGTACAGGGGTCTCAAGTCGTGTAGAATTGAAGAACGTTGTTAAGCTAGCGGTCACTGAAATAGCTCCCGGCAACTGTTTATCTTTGAAACATTTGTCATTGAATTTGGTCCATTTTAGAAAAAAAAAACGAATTTTACAGCATTGTTACAATTTAAACAATGTCTGATTTCCACTTTATAACATGGAAATAATTCCTGGTTAACTTATTCCATACGTTTTACATTATCAATCAGCTATCACACATCATTTTATGTAATTTTGGAAAGCATGACCTAGGCAAACCGACGAAAACGTTCATCTCTTTGGATTTTAGCTTTAGCATACAGAACGCTGTTCCAATGGGGAAAATGGTCTGTTTTATTATCATATTTCTTGGTGGTGATGGTATGCAGTTAGCTAAGTAAAACTTGATAAACTCAACAAATGCATCAATTTCCTCCTCAGTTTCAGCATTATTAAAAAACACTGGTATAATACTTGTTTGAATAGCATTGGAATGGCGTTGTGTTTTCTAAATTATGAAGTTATAAGAATCGTTTTACGGAATCTTCAAAAATCCAAATGAATAAATATTCGTTAACAAAACATTTTTTTTATTAGGTCGGTTGGTAATGTCGCTCTCAGAATAATTGACCTATGTGACGACTTTGTGTTACTGATGTAGGGTTAAAATCCGGGAAGAAAATTCGTTTGGCAATTCATTACTCTTTTTCTGATGAGTATTCTAGTCTCATTTTTGGTATTCAAGTAGAATAATGTACACGTATTACAAACAGATTATTCACGCAAAAACTGTAGAATCAAGTTAACCGTCACACCAGTATTTTTGTTTTTGGGGGGAGGGGGGTGCTTAACATTTTGTCTTAATTTGATGCAAAATCACACTTGAAGTGAAATATCAGTCTCAATTTGCTTAATTCCATCAGTGTATATACACCTGGATCTACCAGACAACAGCCACTGTATATATATCACGGGCTATCAATATAAATAGTTTTAGTCTAGGGACCGTGTTGACAGTTTTATGCAACCCCTGTGATTTCTGATCGGGTAGAATCTAGCCTTAATTTACATTTGTGACATCTCATGTACAGGGTTCACTCATGGGACAGCTACATGCACTATTCTGGGCTGAATTATTTATATCTTTGCTGCCAATATTCGTGAACTGAACGTCTAGGTCAACGTGCGTAAAATGAGACAAACCCACCTATAATAATTAGTGTTAACCTTTGTGTATAGCTTTTTATTAAAATGTCATTATCGGGAACTACACTTACAAGCTGCTTTTGAACAACATGTGAGAAAGACAGGACTTTGCTATTTAGGTTTCAGGTTCAATGGTTTAAATTTCCAAAAAGGACAATGTCAGTTCAATTTTTTGTACGAGCTAAAAGTAGCCATTTTCCCGGGATTGTGGCTATTTTGTCACATAATAGAAATCCGTTTAAAGGGCAATGTCATTATTACAAGTCAAGGTGGAAAAACATAAGGGAGGACCAATAACATGTTATTAGATAACATTCGTTTTTCTAAGATTATACCGACCGCCTTGAAACTCTCACACCCAGAGCCTTTGGCGCTGAGGTCTCATTTTAAAAGCAATGTCATATAATAAAGGAGAATTATCTTTATTCGAAGTAGCAAACCACAAAGTATGACTACATTCGTAGGAGCGAACTCCGAAGGATGATTGTTCCAAGGAGCGAATACAGAAGGATGACTGTGTTCCAAGGAGCGAATACCGAAGAATGACTGTGTTCCAAGGAGCGAATACCGAATGATGGCTGTATTCATAAGAGCAAATCCTGATGGGTGACTGTATTAGCAAACGCACATTCAAATGATCTTCTTTATCGTTTATTCAGTATTCGTTGAACAGTTGCTGATAACGAAAAACACGTTGCTTTCTAATACATGTATTTGAGTTAGAATATCACGAATTTGTTACATATTGAAAATGTAATACAGCATTGACAAAATCTAATTATCCGCTACGAAGTGAGAGAAAAAAAAAAATTCTATACACTTTTATTCATAATAGACAACATTGTATAATTTAAACAAGTACCCGTGATAGGCAGATGAAGGCACCTATTGCATTATATTTGTCTAATTAATGTGTTATATTTTATTGTATCGTAAGTAGCGCAACAACAACGTTTCATGTGGACTGCAAAGTTGGCTTGTTAATCATTATTTGGAGAAAAATTCTGTGCCAACGATCTTTTTGTGATTTATTTATAAGGAGTGGCTAGCTATTGGTCCTTCTTAATTCATTATCAGCCAAATGACAGAAAGTATACATTTGTCGATGGTACTTTATTTGACAAATTGATACAGATAACAGTTGTATAGGATTTTCGATCTCTGTAGAATTGAACTCCTTTGCAAAGCAAACGATCTGTGAAATAGCTGTGGACAACTGTTTATCTAAAATGCATTTGTCCATTTCGTCCAAACCATTTTAACCACGTTGCGCCGATGATTGCTTCTGGAAGAGACTCAATCACAGAGAACGGTCAAAACACATCATTTGAGATCATCGTTCCGAAATGTTTTATAGTTGACCCCTTAAAGAAGCGTTGCTATCTACCAACAAGGATCAAATAAGGGGAATATGAGATGAGAATTCTTAGTTTTACCCCTAACGACCCATTGTGTGCATGTACAGCGATCCCCCCATATGTTTTTGTACGCTAACATCTTTTCGATCTGTCTCTGTTATAGTCTTAAGTAGAACCCAACGTACATCGTCGTTTCCTTACAAAATAAAACTAAATTGAAAAACACACATAGGCATCTAAACCATGTTTTAAAAAAACAGATCTCTCATCAATATTCAATTCCATTGCCTGACATAGTTAGAACCAACCAATTACGTCTATGGCTGTTAGACTGCCAGTTAAACTTTAGAATGATATAGTATTTTGAGTAGGTGTTTCGATACCAACTTCCCCAATTTCATTTTATTGCTATTCGTATTTTATTGCTATTCGTATTTTATTCGCTATTCTACTAGATTGATTCTACCTAACAGGAGGCATATTTTAACCTTTTCTATTTATTGTATCACTCTCTCTGTATTTTACCCGGCGATAGAACGGTTGGCCTACGCTAGTTTGGGCTACAAAATCCAAGTGAGTTCAGGAAATTGTCTTGCTTTGATCAAATTCCTAACGTGCTTTTTATATACAAAAACGGGCATATACATGCAGTAGTATTAAATATATGTATTATTTCTGTTTCTTCTGCTTCTGTTAGGAGCGTATCCTGGAGCCTGGCTGTAGGCAGATGGCCACATACGTGGCGTTAGAGATTAAAGTTCCGTGTTCGAGACGCCATCCCGTATAACTGTCCAGTATCCGTTTGTTCAAGCTGTCGTCTAATAAAATTGAATATCCTGTCTTCCTGTTAATTTGTTATGAGTGTTTATCTGAGTGGAACAGGCTGACCCAATACATATTAAATTTTATGGAAAATGTTGGCTGCCTTAAGCCAACACGTGATAATATTACCAGTTGTAAATTCTTCGCAATAACCAGTTCTAACTTGAAGTATTATCATTAGTTATCAGTAGCCATTTAATCAGTCTAGAAATTTACATCACACATTTGAATACCTATAGCATTTTAGTTTCTTTTGTTATATAACAACTTGAGTGATGAAAAATAAACCCATTATGGGCGTTAAAATGTAAAAACGTGATTCTGTTACAGAATAATGAGACAGATCCATTGCCATTAAATTGTAAGAGTGAAACATATATATTTTTTATTTTGTATTCACAAGAAAGACGTTTAATGACAACGTTCAAGTGACAAATGCGTGAAAAAGCGAACAGTTTCCACATTGACATGCAGCCATGTTTGACGAGGAAAATGGATTGCCAATACCAATGCAAATACATTCTAAAGAATAAGATTTATCACCAGGGCCTTCTTTGAAAAACGACTATGGGTAAACGTGTGTAGCATAACGAAGCTTAATAAAAAAGGTGGGCAAGTATAGTTTGTTCATTGACGTTGTATTTCTCGTATCTGTTTTATCTATAAAAGAAGATTCTAACTTATTTATATATTTCATTTTTGGAACAAAAGAGAAAAATTCGTAGTGCTCTATATCTAAAGATAATGTACGATCTTTATGTTTTCAGTGACTTCTGTAACACAAATTACTGTCTAATTCATAATTTACAAAAAGTCGCGGTTAAGATGCTTACCAGCTCTGAAATTACTTGCTGGATAAATTACGCGATATTGACATAAAGTTATTTTCATATTCGGTGATGAAGATAATGAAAAAACTATTTTTTTGGTAGACATAGCCAAGTGAGTGTTGAAGTTGAACTAAACTTCTTGTTTACTATTACTTTTATACTATAAACTAGTTTATTAGTTCAACATCAAGACTCACATGACAATATCTGCCAAAAGTACTTTCTGGGGAGTGGTGATCTGGAGGTGTTTTTAAATATTAAAATCAATTATGTCTGGACTAGTTTAACAAATTCAATTTCATTCACACAGTGCGCCTATCGGATCTTTAAAAATTTTTAAATGCAATAACAATGTCGGGGTAAACATTATTAGCTCTGTTCGGGATGTTATCGAGTAGAAAAGTCGGAGCTGTGGCCTGCTATACGGAAACCAAAAACTTTAAGCTGTACATTTGCAAACATATTTACTTTTTATCATTAATCGATCTCACCTTTTCATCTGCTGAAAATAAATCAAAAACACAAATTGTCGTCATTAAAAATGTGTTATTTACAACGAAAGTCATTATGACAAACCTATAACTTTAATGTTTTTGAGAAGCGAACTGTTCGCATGGGTGTCCTGCTGGGAAAAAATAATAGTAAAAAAAAACACACGACGCGACTCGACATCTTACGAATGTTAGGGAATGAGTCAAATATTTTACAGAAATCAAGTCTTTATAGCTAGCATCAATGTTGTCGGAATCAGCCAATTTGTAAGTTCGACATTCAGACTCAAACTGAATCTACGTTAAGTACAAATTCATATCTTCCATTATACTGGATTTGGAAATTTCAAAGGTTTAAATCTGGCTTGTGTTTATACGATGTCTAACTCTAGCATAATCGAAGGTGGGGATATTTCGTATTAGGGAAACCACGCTTCCGATACAGAAACTACAGGCGTGTGGCCCTGGCTCCAGTTGAACTGCATTACCTAATTATAATGTTTTTCCAACAAACGGCACCATTTTCGAGGCCTATAGGGTATTACTCTAAAATCACATCTCATCGCCCTACTTAAGGTTATTTTACTTACATGGCAGCGAACCAGCCCAATGGCTGGGGGATAACATCCTAAGCAAAGACGGCAACATAGAAGACGACATAATACATTAACAGGATGAAAGACACCACAACAATACCGCTTCATGATGCCTCTTAATTGTCCAACCCCTGCATCAAGTCCACAATAGATTGCTATAAAATTAATCCGAATAATGACAATTATTGTCTAAAACACAAACATGGATTAAAAGCACACAAATGGTTCTGCTAAATAAACGATGGTCAAAAGTGAGATATAAAATATCAATTCGAATCAAATTACCGTAAGCTTTGTGACGATTAACACTACCGCGATGTAAGGGAGACAAGTAAAGAGGGGATGGCCGTATTAGATCTGTCAGAGCTATGAATATTTTATTAATCTAATGAGCCGCAATTAAATGTGAATGAATCAGAAAAAAGGTATACCCGGAGCGCAATAGCTTTGTCACACATGTAGAACCTAGTTGTAAATAAGCGTCCAGTAATCTTCTTCTCACAGTAAATTTTGTTAAAAATTAGAATCGAGATGATTTCAGTTATTGTACTGTTTGAGTTCGAGATAAGCCTTCGAGATGAAATCTTGTTTTGAAAGGAACTTTGCAAAATGTAATCCCGAATCTTAAGTCTACTTGTATTGCAAGAATACACATTAATGAATGCTTAAATGTTTAATGAATTTTATCAGGTTTCTATCTGAGGCCATTTCTGCTCTGATTACACATTGTAAAATGTAATTACACTTTTGGTTTTAAAACCTTTCACCAGTAAACTTGCAATTTTATCCCTAAAAATTCCAATGATACAATAATTGGAGTTACGAACTAAGCCATATACACCTGACATTTACTGTCGAAGATATCTTCCATACATATTAATATAGCTTCCCATTTTAGCATTTTAACAGGAATGGCGCGTGATTCGTTGTCTCTCATTTTATCATGCTAAAAACCTGAAATTACATTTTTGCGGGGTATCACGTCATATTGCCCTCACACAAATAAAGAAAACCATAGTTGAACGACACCGACAACAGACAAAGGCAAAATGACACTTGTTGAAAGCATATATCTTGGAGGTCATAGACTTGTCCCCATCTAACTTGATGGGTGACAAGTTTAAATGATTTTAACTCTATGTTAGTTGTATCAAGCTGGGTTTTACTTCCTCCCACTCCAACTGTACACCAAAGACTCGCACTTGGTTATCCCATTGCATTTTGTATACTTAAGCATGTATATAAATATCTATAGAATTGTCCCCATCTAACTCTCTGATCTGAATGATTTGAACTCAAACTGGGCTTTACCTCGTTTCACTCCAACTATACACCAAAGACTTGAACTTGGTTTAACCTAGTGCACATGCCATCGCACCTGATGATGGTAACAGTGTTAATATGTATACACATAAAATACGCTATTTCAGTGTACCTGTGTCAATGCTCACTGTAGAGAAAGATTCGCAGCCTTTTTTATGTTAATATTTATTGTATTTCCTGATGTTGCTAAGCTCAGAGGGCAAAAGACCAAAGCAAACTCCGACCCAACCACCTGCAACCATGCACCAGAGTGTTGAATATCATGGGATAATAAACCAAGACGCTTAACATTAAGGCTTAACATCGAAACACTTATCATTAGGTATTCATGCGTATTTCTATTTTGGCACAGTAATAGCGATTTTTTTCGGGTTTTGATTCCCCTTGCTTAAGAACCTTTTTACAATCCGCTTGGAGTGTCACGTGATCATTACGTATTTATGCGTATTTGTAGTTTGGCCCAAGGACCACATTTGTCTGTCTCAATCATCAACATGCTTACAAAAATATTTGGGATTTACTTCGCAATTAAAATGAATAGTAAAACTGTAAGCGTGCCAGAGAACTACACTTGTGGGACCATGGGATCAACAAATGCCAGGGAAATACCAAAGTCCGAAAGCGTATACAACTGTATTGTATAGTACATAAAACATGCAGAATATCTGAGATGAACTTAAATGGAAAGATTTTTCGGTAGTCGATTGCTTTTCAACTTTCCATATTGAATCCAGTACATCCAGGTGTCCATTGTCAAATATTTAGTATTTGTGAGTGAAAATATGTTGTTTCATTAGTGCTTAGCGTCGCGGTCAAGAATATTTTTACTTATAACCCTACGGTTTTGGTGCAAAAACAGACCTTAACCCACGTAATTCTAAACGTTCAACACAACTGTCCACTTACAGGCCTCGAATCCCCATATGTAGTTTAAACCTACATACATACATAATTTAATAAGTGGCGGCTCCATTCCTAATAATGATGTGCACCATTACTAGGTTTGTCTGATTTTATATTATTTTATATAGTTATTATAGTTTAAATCTAAAGAATGCGTTGAAGGTAATTCAAGAGTCCAATCCACAAACGGCTAAGCATCAGTTGGGTTTTTTTCACTTACGGGACGTACGCGTTGTAGGCACTTGGTTCGAAGCAAAACAGAACCGCTTATTCCCCTTAAACTAAAATCAACCTAACTATTTCTTTTATATATTAGAACATTTAGAATGCGATCAAGGCATTTCCGAACTAAGCTGTTAAGAAGACTCTACTACACAAATAAACCAGTGATGTAACCAAACATTTTTTCTTTAAATCCATATTCAACTGAAATCGGTAGCTGTTACACTTTGTGATCATGGTTACTTGCGTAAAACCGTTTCTACTCCGAACCCAATAATAAAATAGGCTACATATACATAAACATGTACGGACATTTCTTGCTGAAGAATCTATCGAACCACTGATATACCGCCGTTAGATGTTCTGCACTTTAAATACAATCCTTTAAGTAGTATGAAATATTTTTTTCCAACGAATTAAGCAAGTGAGAAAAAGTCCATAGCTTTCAATGAAAATTACAATATGAAGTTTGAACACAATGAGCATGTGAAATATTTCTTATGTTTATCGTGGAACATTCCACGAATTTTTTAATTGATATTTTACAGGTGCTTTATTTGAACTAAATTCCTGTCAACTAAGCATTCCTAGCGTCACCATATATTGTATTTATTGGGGGTCAGGCTAATTATGACTTCGAATTTAAGAAAAACATTTCCAGTTAGTAAGATATTGGCTATCTGAGGATATTCTTAAGGCACAATGTGCTTCATACTTAACTTAATAAATTATTTTATAAACATATCGAGGAATTGTCACGTCATACAAGGCTGTTTTCTGCATATGGCCCCTGGGCAATGTTTTGTCATTCCCAAGAGAATATTTAGCGTTCTTTATTTTCTTCCTGGAAAACATTCTAGTCCACTCTTTTTTCTATAAATTGCTCTCATTGGAATTCAACCTAGATGGCGTATTTTGGACAAAACATTTTAACTTTGCCCTCTATTAAATAAGCGAAGCTGACCTACAGGGGCAATTGCAAGTAATAAAGGGACATTACTCCCTCAGAAATAACTGTTTTTTATGACGGAAAGTGCAATCTTTAGACTTTTTGAACGAATTTACCATACCGGACAGACGATTAACATAGTACCTGGACAAATTAATCCTGTCCTTCCTTAGTCCGATAGGATCGATCTCCCCTGTGGATCTTAGGTATAAAAGAGAAGTTTTCCGGTAGTTGCAGAGTTTGCGAGGTGTTTTTTTTTACGAGGTTTCTTTCCGGTTTTCCACCATACACCGGCAACGCAAATTAATAATTAATAATAAGTCGTCGTATAGGTGAAATACATGACGTTAACAATCAATCAAACAAACAAACGAATCCTTAGTCGGATGACACTGACCAATTTAAACTATCTTTGTTTACACACATGTAATGGCATAAATATCGGCTGTATAACCAGCTTCCATCATTATACCAAAGACAAATGTTAGGTGTGTTTGTGACTGCTTATCCTTTTCAAGTCTTGACTAAAGACAAACTTTTGGTTCACATGAACTTAAGAACGAAGTGTATATTTTAAAAGTCAGTTCGTGTGGATTTTTAGTTTAAACTGTATGAGTATATTTCTGTTTGTATCGTTATGTTTCAGTTTGAATATTTCATATCGAATTTAAGAATCAACCCAAATTTAGTAGTCGAATAACGGCACTAAGAACTCAATATTTCAATACGGACATGTGCTCCGTGATATTATATAATTCGCAAAGTCGTGTTTAAGCAAAATTCGAAATAAAGTATGCCATAATTTATCTAATCTTGCTGTACAAGTGGACTTTGCAGTATTTTATCCACAGTAAATCCTGTATTTGACGAAATCGATTAAACCTCCGACAGTTCGTCAATAGAGTATAAGTCCTAAATATCATAATTAAAACACAATGTTCCGATGGTCCTATCCGCATCAAAATCATTAAAGGCGTAAATTGCTCTAGAACAGTCAGTTTCTTTGATGATCTGTATCTGGCCGGATCAGTCCTGTTGTTAGTGCAAAAGATGTAGTGTCAAAAGCTTTCTATAAATAACATATGTATGATTTCTATTGAATGCAAACCACTTGAAACGCTTCATTTTGTAATATAGCTAAGCCTCATTTTCCTTATATTAATTAGAAACACGTCTATGTCATCTAGACAGATTAATACCAAACACTTGGAGAAGATGTCAGAAATGGTATTATCACTCTAGTCTTTGATTGCAAGGCACGCAAGATGGTCCATTCCCCGCATCCACTGATCATCACTCACACCATCTGAGTACTACACCCATTTTACTATGAAGACTACTTCATTTATAAGGCTTCATGACAATGTCTATCCACTTGTGAATCTCTCATACATTTTCTGGCTTGATCCATTTTGTCGAATGATTCAATCTTGCACTGGCTTAACGTTATTATGCTTTTCCTGTTTGTATTTTAAAATATAAGTTTTCATACAGATATATTTGTGCTTTCACACATGTTACTAAGTAGAATAACAGACGTATTTTTTAATGGAATTTTAGTGCAGAAGCATATTTTGTATTGTCACGGAAGAGGAAACGTAACAGGAACCAAGAATATCTGTTTGTCTATTGATTGAAATATACATGCTTTGTAGCAATATTATCAGTTTGATTGTTTACATCCATAAAACGAAAAAGCTGGTCGAAATTTTGACAAGCTTTTTCCTGGTCGAACCGACTGTCAACAAGGAAAAAGCTGGTCGGTGGCGACCAGGAAAAAGCTGGTTGGTTTCGACCACGATAAAGCTGGTCGGTTTCAACAAAAATAAAGCTGGCCACTCTGATCAGGTTACTGATGGTCAAAACGTTTAGGGAGATCAACATTTGGCTAATTCAGAATAATTATGAATAACAGATAAATTGACTCAACACAATACAAGCACAGTTAACAAGTTTCATTCTATAAAGTAAAAAGGTACATGTTGATCAGCAAGCACCATAATCTTCGAGCACAAATCACAGCACTACAACACTCCAGTTGTCAGTTCTATTTCATACGTTCCTTTATTCTCTAACTCTAGTCGTCTTTGGGGCTGCGAGTCCAAAACATGCAACTTGGAGCAGGTTAAAAGTAGAGGTGACATGAAGCGAGTACTGAATGTTCAATACATAATGTAGAGCTACGAGAGTGTATAATCCTTTGGTGACTGTCGAACAGGTGAGCACAGGCGTTTTATCGGCATATAACACAACTTTTGATGGCTGACTTTCTTCACCAAAAACCATCATAGGGTTAATTTATGTCACCAACAGCCTCCCTTACTTCTTCAGCCGAGGTGTTTGTTCTACATACATCCAAAATATACCTATGGACATGGGTGGCCTTCCTCGTTGTTGTTGTTGGTAAGATGTAAGACAAAGACAGTATGGCAGCAACATTATGTAGATCTGAAAAAAAAAGAAAACAAACAGGTCAAAACAATGTGTGGATGAATTTTTATCATAAAGGCTCAATGACTTCTGCATAAAATATAATATATTTGCAAGTAGGTCGAGCTGTACAAGGGTATTTCACTATTACGACAGCTGTGTATCTCAAAAGTAAACAAACAACCTAAAATGTCTAGTGCTGAGTACAGACAGAACGGATATATAAAGCTAAAACCTAAGGCTCTACTACCCTGAGACAGGGATTCAATCTATGGACAACATGAACTGCAACAAACAAGTGTATTAATGAGATGTACAAAATATGCTAATGTTTATAATAAAAAGGCTAAATATTGAGTGTAATAAACTTATCGTGGAAAATTTTACCTAGTTATAAAAGTTTAAAAGCCGGTCATATTTTGAAGAAGAAGAAGAAAAAACGATGCAAGAAAAAAAAAATAGACAACACTTTGACTCAAAATGAAACTCAAACATGCTATGTAAATTTCTATAAGATGTTTGTTTGATTGAGGTTTAACCCATGGCTCAAAGTTATTTCACCTTTATGACAGCGTGACATCCCAATGGATGGAGGAACACCCCCTAGACGTCACTGGCAACATAAAAAACAAGACCGGACAAGGACAAGAAAAATAAATAACAGGAAAAAAATGTCTACTTCCTGATGCCCCTTAGCTCAAAGAGCACCAGGGCATCAGGAAGCAACAGCCCAACGAACTGCAATTTCCATAAGAAAGTTGTATAAAAATGCCAGTTCGATCCAATGTAGTATTAAGGAAAAACAGTGGGGAAAATTTAAATTTTTCTAAGTTCGAACGGTTACGAATTTGCAAAAACAATAACAATTACAGCCGTTACATGATGACAAATGGCCAAACCAGGGAGAACAATTAACAAAACTAAAACTTGGACTATATGTATACATAAGAAAGCTGTATACAAACTTGAAGTGAAGTAGCAATTATCATAGTGTTTGAATTAAAAATACTAAACAGAGCTTCCCAGAAACACTGTTACTGTGCTTATTAAATTATATCATTGAGACACACCAGTGCCACATAGTGGATGATAGGACATACATGGTTAATAAAACATTATTAACTACATACCATCATGGCAACCGACACATACATATTACACCAAATGTACACCCGTAATATTAAACTATTAACATTGAAGTTAATCCAGAGTAAATGTGTATTCTCTTACTAAGATCGAAATATGGGTCTGTGGTTTCCATATATGCAATCTTCCCCATTGTACATAGAGGGTTGTTACTTTGGGTATTTCATTGCCTTTTCTCTTTCTAGCGCTATTAGAGGTAGAAAGATGATCTAGAATAGGGCCAAAAACTCTGAATAGCCAGCCGCTCCTTCCACAATTCTTGGAAGTTCTTTGACCATCTGCAGAATATTAAAATATTTCCATAATCATCATATCTAGATTAGACATAATAGGCAATAACACATTGTATCATTGGAATTTAACTTAATAATGCACGATGTCAATTGTCCATTTCTTCTTTTTTTATATATAAACTTATTGTTGCCAAACTGTACACATTAAGCCAATGGCTTATATAGCGTGTATATTGAATTAATAATATCCAAGCCCCCTCCCCCCGACACAAACAAAAATCAACAAAAAAAACCAACCCCAAACAGTTCCTGTTATTTATATTTCTTTCATTCTAACGATTAATCACACTGACATTGATTATTTCCCATGATGAGTGATGAGTAATGAGTAACAACAATTAAACAGCAAACACAAGTGCACTTACAATAACCTCTATCGTTAAGGATGTCCACTCTTTCAATAGTAACCTAGCATAGGTTTTTTTTTTTCGTCACAAACTGCCGTCTTAATGAAGCGGTAGACGCCGTTAACTCGTCTAAGACTCTCTGGTTTCTGGACTTAGTGGGTTTAGACATCTCAGATATCAATACCTGTTAAAAACAAATATAATAAAAAAAAATCAGGCTAAATGGGGATTTTTTTTTAAATTTCACTTGTAGCAGCATCTGTTTGTTTGATTGTGTTTTACATCATACTTACGTTATTTCACTCGCATGGCAGCGTGCCAGCCCAATACGTGAACAAAAACAACCCTATATTAGACACCACTGGTAACACACAATGACGAGATACAAGACAATCACAGGACATTACTGGACGCCACAAAAGATCAGCTTCATGTTTCCCATTAGCTCTGAGAGCACCAGAGCAACCGGAGGATCCCTAGAATCTTTCAGCCATTCCATATTACAACATTTTAAAAAAATGGAACAAACCAGGCTGCACAAGACGAAACCTGATCTTTGGAAACTTATCAGCACTGCCTTCACATACAGAACACTTGGACAGTTAGACAATACATGTCTAAGTTTTGTTTACAAATAACAGAAGCATGTTGGAAAAATGAATAATAAAGCTACTTCTTGAATTTTCCTCTTTCATTTCTGTCTGCTCTGCAACTACTTCTTCAGACAACACATCGCTATTTGTTTCTCTTCTGGTTTGTAAGTTGGTGTTTGGATGCCTGGACTGATCACTTCTGCAGAATTTCTCTCTCATTGTATCCATGTTCGGGTCTATCACATTTCCCCTCTTTCTCCAATTCGTTAACTTTTGAGTGAATGCACCATGCCAAGCATCCTGCATTTACAAAAAAAGAGCACAGCTATATATTTTAAAGTACCTTCAATTTCAAATTATTAGTCTTATATTTATAACTGGCCAATTTATGCGAGCGACCAAGAAAAATCTGGTCATTACAGTGACCAAGATTTACATGGTCAAAAGCTTGTCTTGACCATGTAAATCTTGGTCACTGTAATGAACCTGGTCGCTCTTCGAATCCTACTTATACCAGCGACCAAGAAAAAACTGGTCAAAAAAGTGACCAAGATTTATATGGTCGAGATATACTTTTGACCAGAAAAAAGCTGGTTGGGCCTTCTATCGGATGATGAACGACCAGGTTTTTGCTGGTCAGACTTTTCGATTAGGTTTTTGCTGGACGAAAAGGGTGTGACCACACTTTGCCTGATCAGTGTGATCAAGGCTATTTTTCATTTATATGACGGCGCTATCCATAAAGCTGGTGAGTGAAAAAGTATGAATATTGTGTATATGTGTATTGTTGATCCAGTTGTATGTACAGTCTAATTATACATGTGTGATGGATCACACGGATCGATAAAACAGTTTACAGAGAACCACGGAAACTCCAGCTATTTATGAGAAAACCGATTGCTCAACATTTAAATTTCTCTTAATCCCACGGTAATTAAATATTTAAATGAAGAACATTACAAAGAAACATGAAATGGTTCATCTCAATAGTGTAGATATTAACGTTTAATTGAAAAGGTCTACATAAATAAAATGTTGCCGAATTCAAATTACACTACTCAAGCACTGACCCTCCTGCTAAAAGAACGCTGAAGTTAGAACTGGATTCGATTTTGCGGATTAGGGATTCGAACTCCATAAATTAAACTGGAATTGGAGATTCGAATCTCCGATACCACACTATAAATGGGATTTTGAATCCCCAATACCAGACTGTGATTGAGGATTGGGGACTCGAATCCACAATACCAAGCTTGGCTTCGGGATGGGCATTACAGATGATAAACATAAACATTAAAGGTAAATTGTATCGACATAAGCTATGTTAAAATAATCTGAGAAAATGTTTAAACATATATCATTCTAATATAGAATCAAATCATTCTCCCTACCGTCGAGTCTTTGACTCTAAGTTATTGACTGGCTATCTTGTTGTTCACCTAAGGTAGAGAGTTATCTCTCTGTGCTGTTTGTAGCCAGTAAGTTTATAGTTCATTTTGGTTTTGGACTGTTAATTAAACAGTGGGTAACTATCCTATACCACAATGCTCAATCATGTGTCTTGCAAAATGGTATGTTCTCTGAGACCTTCCGGATTAAACGCAGTTGTAGACAAGAGGATCCCTTGTCGCCATACCTCTTTATATTATGTGATGAAATCCTTGCTATAATGATTAGACAACACACAAATATTAAAGGTATTGTGATTGATAATATACAATATAAGCTTAGCCAATATTCTGACGATACATCTATTTTTCTTGACGCAAGTGAAGATTCACTCTCGCACAACTTCGAGGTCCTTCGGCAATTTCATATACTGTCTAGTTTTAAAAAAAGTCCAGAAAAACCAAAGTAGCTGTTCCAATTGTAATTTGAAATTATGATAGGAGACCAGGCTGAATTGGAATCTGGTGACCTTTACTGTCCTGGGGGTTAACTTGAGTAACAATCTATAAATTATTTTCGATATTAACTATACAATTAAAGTGAACAAAATGGAAAAAAACTGTTAGATAAATGGAAATCAAGCAATTTGACCATTTTTGGTAAAATCAATGTTATAAAATCCTTAGCACTTTCCCAAATTACTCATCTATTTCTGTCACTTTCTGAAACTTTATTACCCAAGACTTTAATGCCGGGGGAATTAGAATGGTAGAGGTAGATGCTTTAATTCAAGCTCTAAAAATCACTTGGGTTCGAAGACTATTTACTTTCACTTCAAAATTGCAAACCGTTTATTACTATAGTTCGGATAATTAATCACGGTCGGAATGTTAAGGAACTGCTGGACAAAATGAACAATCCTTTTTGGTGTGACGTAATACTGGCACTGCAAGTATGGTACTCCAAATTAAAATTAAAATCCCAGGATTATCTTGATGAATCTATATGGAACAACATCAACTTTCAAGATAAATATGTATGTAACTACAATGGTAAAAAAACAACCTAAACCATATCAAGGGCTTAATAATTTCAGATGGTGATATTTACACTTTTGATATTATCAACAATCGTCACAATTTAAAGATAACCTGTCTGAACTACCAAAAACATTGGTAAGCAATGTGGACACAATATTATTAAATATCCCAGTTTTTCTTAAAATATTAAGAATTGTTTCGAAAGACAAAAAAGATTCAAGGACTTTTTATAAAATTCTTACATCCACAAGTCTGATCCCAAAATCACAAATTAAATGGGAAGAAAAATTGCAATGTTTCAATATTAATTGGAAGGGTAAATATCTTAGTGCTAAATTATGCACTAAAGATACGAAGCTGTGGAATTTACAATTTACGATATTGCATAGGTACCTTTCCTCAAATGATCTCTTCACTAAAATGAGACTATTGTCTGATAACATGTGTAGTCTGTGCCAATGTGAGACAGAAATAATAGAGCATTTGTATTTACATTGTGATGCAGTTAAAACATTATGGAAAAAATAGAAAATTGGATATTGAGTATAAGTAAACCATATTACCAACATTCTTGGTTTTCAACAGATCATATTCTGTTAATAAAAAACCCCCGTATATATCAGTGTAAATATTCTAAAACAGTTCCAACAATTGATGGACTAATAACAGTAATAAGGTACTGTATTCATTTAGATACCATTATGTATAAATCAAACATGTCAGAAAAACAATTTCATGATAAGTGGTCTCTATTTTTAACATAACGTTTTCCAAACAAAAGCTGCCACGTGCTACAATTATAAACTTCCAAATCAACAAAGGAATGTCAAATAGAAATATGTATTAGCTTTAAGAAAAAATAATCCTGTTTTTATTGGTTTTCAGCATATATTATAAGTTGTACTCTGTTCCATTATATCTTCTGTAAAACTGTGCTATATATAATGCTTACTAGTAATGAATTCTGATTACGATTTGTATTTTATGTCCAGAAATGAAAATAAAATAAAAAAGTATAAAAAAAGAAGTTTATATTTCATTAGATTATATATTTATTTTCTGCCCTCAAATTGAAATGGCCTTATGCCTACTTTTCTTTCTTTTTTTAATTTGAAGTAAGTTGGTTGTAAAATTGGGACAATTTATTCGCCAGCGTACTTATTCGTGAAAACAGTACTACGACAAGAACAATAATGGCTTGCCTCGGCTGGCTCGTATTGGTGCTAGTATTTTTCTCAATCTCGAGAAAAGTACGAACCTATTTTATTACGAACATACATATGACCCTAATGTGTGGTTGACTAAATTATCGTTGCTGAGGTCACGCAATATCGGTATCCGCCGCAACGTTAACCTCGGCTGAACGAAGTTCCAACATTTATACAAACGCACTAGAGCCTACACGGACACGATGACAGCAATGCTATATTATGGCAGTAAATATCTTCTGAATAACTTAAAAACGTTAGTTTAGTTAACATTAAGCTTCAGGATTTCATTTAGGGCAGATTGGATTCGCTGTCGTGTTGTTGATCTTGTCATGGAAGTATAGGTCCTAATACGTAAAAGAGGTTTCTAACACTTACGTCACCTTACGACTCATTTTTTTTTCTGTCTATGATTTCAAGTATATTTGTAAAGGGGACGTAACCGGGAGAGGGTTCAGATTTTTTCAAATGTGTTTGAGTACGGACTCTTGAGTTGGGTCAGTCACTCCTTGGGTAGGCTCAAGAAATTCTTGCCCTCGGCCCATGCATACATGTATGTCTTGTAAAACATAATTCGACAACGCACACGACGAAAGACTATACAAAGCTACATATGGCAAGAACGGTCTAGAATTTACCTTTGTCTTCAACAACAACAGCCAAAGTGCTGAGAATTAAAGAAAAATACTGAGTGAACAGTTCTTTAACACAAAGAAAATCGACAAAAGTAACGAAAAACATGTCATTATTCCTACTTCATATGAAATCTACTAATCAACTACGGCAACAACCGAATAACTGTAAAATTGCATGTGAAACCACTGTATGAAAAAATACAGACGATGCAATGAAACAATATTCATAAAAATGTCACTTTACATAAAAGTTTGATAAAATGAACTAAGATTCGGCCATGTTAAACATTAGAAAGTTTCTTACTGCTCCAGCTGTTTTACGCCTTCTGGATTTTCCTGACGAAATTTAGCGACAGCTGCATTTCCAGCTGTCCTTCGTATTTTCAGTAACTCCATATTAATGTAATGTCGACTCCGAACCATCCCTGGAAAAAGGTCTGTTGAAATTGAATTGGTCTATGTTGAAAATTATTGAACTTATTTCGGTTTCAGCCATATATATCAGCGTGGACAAAAACAAGTCCGAAAGTATTCTCTCCTGAGAGACCGTAAATGTAAACTTCATGCCACCAACTATTATTGCTGTGAAAGTACAACTTGTAAATAACATCCTGTTTGTTATTCTGATTATGTGAGATCCAGCAATACTTGAAATGGTATAAGGGCCTGATATTTCCCATTGGGTATAAATAAGAAACGTTTATAGTTTGATGGACAAATATTAGGGAAAAAACTATGATATTTCTTTTTTTGTTTATTGTTTATTGTTTATTGAAGTTCAGAAGCCATACAGACTTAAAATTCAATTACAGGTCTGATAAAAAGTAACAAAACTTTTGAAAGTCGGTCGGTGGCCGGAATGACTATTTGTGTCTGGGCATGTGGGTAATGGCTCATGAGTTATACACACCACAATCTTAACTCACCTTCTTTCTGCTTATTTATGTTCCGCACATGACATAATTTCGCAGGCTTCTGATAAGAGATTCCCAAAAACAATATCATTGGTATGAGCAAAAGGAGCCTTTATCAAAAAAATATATCGCTGTGCAATTAATAACTAACTAATCTGTCACTTTTCTTGATCTAAATGTCCTGACATCAGTTGGGCGTATTCGATCCTCTAATCCAAATCCACAACTTACAATGTAATGATTTAAAGAGAAGGTGACATCACATTTCGAATAACACATTGGTATTTTAACCTCAACTGGTTACAAAATATGATGAGCGAATAGTTGGTGCAAATATTCTGATTAACGGGGTTTTATTCGCTAAAAGGATATAAAGAAATAAACAGGTATATATAGGATATTTGTCATGTATTTGTAAATACCATGTATATTTCATCGAGTGGATGAGAAAATACAGATTTTCTCATCCACGAGATGAAATATACACGGTATTTTCCAAAACATGACAAATATTCTATTTATTATCTAATTAGCAGTACAATTGGTCGAAAAATATTTACTCTTGTTGAATAGAAACAGCCCGCGTCATGACAGCTGCTGATCTGGTCAATTTACTGTGTAGCAAATCAGAGCGCCAAATAGAAGTCCTCAATCGACACCTAAATTTAAGTTATTCACAATAAAATAAAATAAAAACAAACACATTTTTCAGGAACCAGAATGAGTTTAATGTTTTTAAAATAGGAAAAACCAACGAAAACACAACTAAAATAAACATTTTTTTTTTACTCGAATTTTATATTTGTGCGCGTGACATTGCTCTCTGAGTTCGACTGTTTCCCGGTTTTGCTAACTTGACTTCAACTGTCACTGGTAACGAATTTGACAAATTTTAACAAAATTTAACTTTAAATGAAACGTTGAATATAACGTGTTGTGTGGCATCAAAGCCTTTGGCACTGTGGACTTTATGTCACTCCTTGTTTGGCGGCTTGGCTGGTTGGGCGACCTTCTCAATCTTCCGGCGGCATGCTACGAGCTTCTGCAGGCAGGGCAAATTCAAAACGGCCTAAAGAAGTTGCCGTTATTTGACTGTTGCTGATC
>JAVFBZ010076463.1:10729-26513 GCA_032466195.1 Katharina tunicata | reverse complement strand
CTATTCTATGTATAACCTTATATTGGAAGTCAATCAGTTTGGTGTAACTAGTACACTCATAAATGGAGTTAAATATACTGATTTTTACAACAGTTATCTGTTAATACTATATGCAGTACGTTTTCCCAAGATCTATATTTATGTATATTATTGTAATTTCTGATGTCGTTACTTAGTACTTTATAATATAGTTTGGTTCCCTTCTCTTGCTGTACCAATATTTTTATGTGAGGGGGATATTATTGCAATACTTTAGACACTATTGCAATAGTAGTGTGGGTAGGATTTTGTTAACACGGAATATACATATTGAATTTATCAAAATACACATTAATGCAATACACTATCAGTTAGTATGTCAGCAAGTTTCAACAGCCCTGAGTGAAATATCCACTTGAATATATTGAAGAAAAATTATGCCAAAAGATGGCGAACAATTACATTTATTTCAGGAAATAGGTCAACTATTGAAATTACAACAGTTGAAATCGACCATTCCATAAACAAAAAACAAATTCTTTCTGAGGTCACAACTGCTACTATACAGAGCAGATTCAACACAGATGAGTATGTACTATTTGTAAAGTCAATAACGAGACCATATCATAACAATACAAGCCCTTCCATAAATTATAACCCAACTAAATGTATTAGTGAATATTATTTGTTTTATTTTACAAGAAGTTTCCATTGACAGTTTTTTGTTATTGTTTTTTGGGATGACAGTCATCATGACACTCTCTTATTTTGAACAGACACTAGTTCCAGAAAATTATTTCTACTTGTAGACGGCTTGCAAAGGTGGACTGCTTTTTGTAACCATTAAGTACCATCTAGCTTCTCAACGCAGACTGAGCTTTGGGAAAATACGCCAATCTTAATTAGTACATCCTTCAGCTTTGCGCACTACTTTCACGAGGATTGGTCAATTTGCTGTTACATCTGTTTAAGGCTTTGATGTACCGCCATTACTCTAAATCAACGGTTATTAGCCACACCCCGTACAAGATTCAAAACGCTGAATTGTTAGATATAAGGGATCGAAAGCTTTGTTGACACATACATTATGAGTGAAAATGGCCAGCCCTCTTCACGTTTAATTTGAATTATGGCAGGATTATCTGACTGGCACATAATTGTTTTAATTTGTGAAAAAGCACTTTTTGAAAAGCCCTAATTTTGAGTGCGTAAGCAGCCATTCATTTATATAGCTGTAATTCGCCCGACGCCGACCGCATAATATACAGTTATTTACCAAATATCACTACATAAAATGGTGCTTCATTAATTATGACCAAGCCAGTTATACACACTGGCAAAGGTTTTAATCAAATGAGGTGGACTGGTGTGGGAGTCAAAGTATTAACTGCTGATGACTCAGGGCCGGACTCTTGAAGGGTCAAGTTCGATTCCCACAATGGTCTTAACTTACAATATTTTGTGAACTAGAATGTTTTCAAGAAAGGAGAGTAATCCCAAAAATTTTAAATTTGTGCATGTATTAAAATCCATAATACTTCAGTATCTACAATGTAACCCCCTCTAGGTATTTGTCTATTCTTAATTAACTGATAAGCTCAGACACATAACATGAGTTAGTCAATAAAACTTTAATGAGCAAAGTGAACAATGATATGATCCCATTCAAAATGAATTCATTATAAATATGTCAATTATTGTAAACATATATATACTGGTAACAATAAAAATACAGAACCCAGTGTAAAAATACACAAACCAAATCACAGAACTTGTTGTCTAACAATTGAACTTAGAAAGAAACACAACAAGGAATATTGAATACCATAATTGTAGAATTTACCACTAACAATATGAACACTACTTCATGTCGAAGCTAGTCATCACTCACTGAGATTACATTTCCTCACTATAAACGCAGTAGGGTAGACAACATGTCTAACAGTCACCACATTATCAATTTATTGAGATTTTTTCAAGTATGGTGTAAAACCCCATTTCTTTCTTGGAGATGTTATGGGCCGTACAATAAGTTGGTTATATATGCTGTAATGAAAATCAGTAGCTGACCCCTCAATTGACAAGTAGTCCCTGAAATATGATATATATCATGCTTGAATCATTCAAATTTATTCAAAAGGCCCAAAAACTACTCAAATCAACTGGTCATATATTTCGATGTAACCCCACATTAAAACGGGAATGTGGCATAGTATTATAGTACCGTCTTTACCAAATATATACATGTATGTATGTCTGTATACCTCAAACACTTGTAAACAGAAACTATTGATTGGAAAGGAAATGTCTGATGGAATTTTTTTCAGTTTTCAATTTTATAACAAAATGTGGATTCAAAATGAACTTTCTGCATGCTTTTATGCCTTTATAAAATGGTTGCTAGAATCGTGGAACTAAACTTTACATAATAAGTCTACTAGGGCAGTTCAATATAGATGTATGCTACAAGCTTGAGCAAACTCAATGTTTAATGTATGAGGTGTTAGGTTTTGATAAAAAGCTTTGGTAGTTTTGATCTGGCTCAGTAGCATACCAGAAACAAAAACATATTTGGTGCATATTTTTTGATTTCCCACTCAGACTAGACACATTGATGTTCAGCACTCGAGCTATGCGTATAACTTCATCTGTCGTTTAACATCATCCATGCTGTCAACCCCAAATTTATCTGTTTGATCTTTCATCATATGAAAAATAGCTTCTAACTGGTCTCGTTGTGTACTCCGTTCTTCTTGAATCTGTTCTGCTGTCATTTTCTCCTCTATTTTTCTGGTGGTTACTTTGTTTTGCACCCTCTTAACTTCCCCATGAATGTGCTCACAAAATTCTAAAGGATCCATCGGTGGGTCTCTTTCTGTAAAATGAATGGTGACATTTAATACATTGCTTTCAATAGTTAAAATTCAAGCCAAGTCTTTTTGACACAGGAGTAAACTGGTGTGAAATCAAATGAAATGGCAGTTTTACTTGTAGCATCGTTATTCTGCTATCGTAAACAGTCTTAGGTATATTTAAGTCAGTCATGGAGAGGTGATAACAACAACATTCTAAACAAGCATAGTTGGCATTTGAATTTAAACACCCGTATGAAACCATTAGACATATTGTTTACCCTTCTAACATATTATTTATTCTAACACTTTTAATACTTACTAGAGAAGGAATCTGTGCTGTCGCCGTTTGTTTCATCCTCATCATTCTCACTCTTCGTCATTGACGACCTGCTGTCTGATGAGGGGTTCACTCTGTGTTTAAACCCTATTTGCATCGAACGAACAGTGTATTTGTATGAAATAACGAGTGCAATAAATGTTAACACAATTGCTACAGAAATCGAGGCTATCTCGATGTACTGAAGATTCATTTTTAAGCTCTGGATAATGCAGGTGCGTCCGTAACACTTTCACGCGATGGCTGACCAAGTCGCCCGCTGGACAACCTCTAAGGGGTCATATATTTATACCGTCTCCTGGGCGTGTCTAGTCTTGATCTAGAGTTGAACTATTGACTAATATGGCTGGTTGTGGTAATTAACAATTTTGTCTGCAACAGGAACGGAATTTAATATTTAGTATCAATAAATATACAATACAATAACTATAATTATGTTTCAGGCTGAAATAATGCATATATAGGCCCTATATCAGTTACCATCGCTGTCACCTGGATTGTATGTGTTGGATAGTAAATAAAACATGTTGTCAAAAATTTAAAATTTTTCTGATCAGATTTAGTCCACCCTTTTCTGCCCGTGTTAACGCAAACACAAATCTGATCCGGCTTTTTTACCGTGTAACCGCGGCTTCTAAAAGCAGGTGTAGGCCATGTTTAAACTCACGGGTTTGGACTTTTACGTAAGCCGCGGTTACACGGGCATCGAAAAGGTAAACTTAGCTGACTCTGACCCGCATTCAAACCCGATTTTTTTTAGTTGACCCATTTATGGAGGCTTGCGGTTCAATTCACGGCACTTTTGACAGCCCTGCCTGCAAGCGTCACAGAAATCTTGGCATAGCTTGAGCGAACGGGGACACAAAGGAAAACGTCACTACATTCCAAGTTGACAACTTCGCCACCTGCAGGTGAACTAAAGTGATGCGGATTAATTTTTACCCATCAAATTAAGTCCACATTATAGAAAGCCGTTGCAATATATAATTACTGGAATATGTAATTAAATATATACGGTTATACACGGCCAAAAATTGGTGGGTCTGAGTCGGCTCGGATCTGATCCGGAATAGATTTATGTTTGCGTTTACACGTCAGAAAAAAGTGGACTAAATCTGATCCGGATTAGATTAGTCCGACTTTTTTTGACCCACCAAATTTGATGGGCACCGTAAACAATAATCCGCATCAGTTTAGTTCACCTATATATGATGCGTTCTTGGAATGCCGTCACGTTTGCTTGGAATGCCGTCACGTTTTTCCATTGTAGCCGCTCGTTCAAGCTCACTGACAGTGAGCCAAGATTCCCGCGACGCTTACTGACAGGGCGGCCAAAAGTGCCGTGTAACCGCAAACCGTCATAAATTGGCGAACCGCTTAAATCAGAGCAGGCTCAGTTTAGTTCACCTTTTCGATGCCCGTGTAATTTGTGGTCTGAGCCGGCTCTGATCCGGATCAGATTTAGGTTTGCGTTTACATGACAAAAAAAGGTAGACTAAATCTGATCCGGATTAGAATCATGATAGTCCGCCTTTTTTGACCCACCAAATTTGATGGGTTAACAATAATCCGCAACAGTTTAGTTCACCTACAGGTGCATGGAGTTTTTGGAATCCAGTGACGTTTTCTTTGAAAGCCGTGACGTTTTTCCATTGTGTAGCCGCTCGTTTAAGCTAGCTGACAGTGTGCCAAGATTCCCTCGACGCTTGCTGGCAGGGCTGTCAAAAGTGCCGTGTAACCGCAAACCTCCATTAAAAAAAGCCAGCTCTCAGTTTATAGTTCACCTTTTTAATGCTCGTGCAACCGCGGCTATTATTACAGGAATCTGTTCAGGGTTTTTGTTTTTTTTCAAAAGGTGACAATCTGTCTGAAACTGGTATGTTTTACAAATGCGGAGGCCTTCATCGGTTATTTAAATCAGGACTATTTGGGTAAATTATAGGCCTTTATTAGCAAAATATAAAAAAAATCTAGAATTTACATCACGAACACGAATGAACACTGTTAATAAAAGTTTTGGGGGTCATGTATACTAACAAATTATTTTTTATTCATTTCTGGAATATATTTAATAAATTCTATCGTAGAATTAATCAGATTTGTTATTTTCTGAAAATAAATTGATTTTTTTAGATGGTCCCTGGTAGAAATATTCCCGTTCTTAACGAGAGTTTGATCTAAACATGGCGGCGCCCATAGGTAGGCATGAGTCCTTTTCCCCAAAAGTTTTTTTATTTTTTGTTATTACGTGTTTGCGATTGCTTCATATGTTACTTGTTAAATGTAGATTGGTGTTTATCATAGCTATATGTATGGCTTGAAAGGATTAAAACAATTACGTGTACTAAACTTTCTAGGTTGAAAACAACAACAACACTAGCTGTCAAAATCCGAGTCCAAGCATGGAGGTAATATGAAAACAAATTACTCACAAATTGCATAAGTAAATAATCATGTTACAATTATACAACATTGACTATACTTAAATTAAGATATAGATTTAAAAAAATTATTTTTTTCTTCTTAAAAAGATAGATATACACAATTCCTTATGCATTCCAGTAGTGCATTAAATTTGTTGGGACCATTATAATTTTGTTGTGGTGTCCTGTTTTTTTTTTATGTTATGTAAATGTTTGTCGTGTCTTGCATGTTGCCAGCGTCGTTTACGGTGGTTTCCTTCACCGATTGGGCTGGCACGCCATCATATAAGTGAAATAACCTTGAGTACAGCAAGTCACCTTTGTCTTGGTGCTCTCTAAGTCCTAGTGTCCTTTTTTGTCCAGTAAATGTTTTGTGGTGCCTTCTGCGTTGTTTAGACCAAATTCCACCACCGATTGGGCTGGTACGCCATCATATAGGTGAAATAACCCTAAGTATATGGCGTAAAACCGCAATCTAACAAACAAATCCAGGAAAATAAGGCCGAAAGTAAGGATTGTCCTTGATGCATAAATTAGTGAAGGTAATCCCCAGCCTCAATATCATCTCAATTCAACCTCCTATTTTATTTAGCTTTCGTATTAAAAGTTAGATGCAGAGTTCTGTATCGTTATTAGTCTAGTCTATTACGTTGTTCATATATAACTATACAGAACAGTACTGAACAAAAATGTGTAATTTTAAGTTTTGGCACTTACTGGATTTAACTTGTCCAATTAAGTGATTTTCAATTCTGTTTGGTAAATTGAACTTTCAGAAATATTTTATGTACCTGTATCAAAAATGTGCACCTCGCGCATTAGTAACATATAAAAGCTAACTTTATTTGGCAACGAGGGTAGCAAGATGGCATCTAAATTCGAAAATCTCCCTCAATCACTCGACTTTTGTTTTGAAATTTCGGCCGCATAGCGTTTTTTTCACATTTAGAAGTTACCTCAAATTTAAAATTTTGATAAAAACTACACTAAGAATTGGAGAAAATTTGTAATAAGTATCAAATAAGACGTTAAGATTTGTACTCAGCATCACCCTGTACAATGCAGGAATTACAATGTTTTAGCATGGCACAGTTCTGTAGCTAGGGTAAAGTCTATGTACAGGTCTTTGGATCTTTGAATGCAATGGGTGGGACATCATTTCTTCTTTGTCAACATAGCCAAGAACAGTTGCCATCTTTTTGGCAAGCATACAATTTGAGTTTTCTGCAAGCGTTGGCAACACTTTAGGCTAAGGCTGTGCTCGCTGTGGGTTATAGCCACCAACTCTTCAGTTAATATGTCAACACATAACACCATATAATATTTTGTATACACAATAAGAAAAGATACAAACATCAATAAATATATGTTATATCTTTGTACTGACCGTTTTCCTCTTGACTTTCCAGATCCTGTACAGGACCATCTATCCACAGTTAAACATGTTATTCTGGTGTTATCAGGGAAGGGTGGAGTGGGGAAGAGCACTGTGTCTACACAGATAGCACTGGCCCTGAAAGCTGCCGGTAAAAAGGTGGGATTATCAAAACACACTTCTGGTAACCTTATTTTTTTAGATTTCAATTGTAATTTGCTTAATTGACATTTAGAAGTTCTCATTAAAAAACAAAACAAATTCTATAGACTAGCCAATATTCTGACAAAATTTTTAAGACACTGACTTGATAAGGGTGTTATCAACAAAACAGTTTCAAAAAGTACAAAAAGTTAACAAAAGTACAAAAAAGTTTTATATCCATTTTAATTTGTTATGTTTTTTATAGATTTTAAGCTTGTACAATGTTAAGAATTACGATGACAAAATATGAAGTTTAAATAATGCTGAAGTATGTGGTATAAGTCTTTCTTTCTTCAGAGTTATCAAACTTGTTTGCTAGTGTCAATAAAATCTAATTTATCTTAGGGAATGGCATGCCTTTGCAATGGATGACACTGCTACTGTTTGGCAATATGTCAACCCTTTTCTGTCACATGGATTAGAAGGCCTATTCATTCTTCTAGTATACTATTCAACTTTAAAGGGCTTATAAACTACTGCTCAATCTTTTCTTAGATAATAAATAAGCAAAGCCACAATTTATGTTTCTGTTCAAGGTTGGAATACTAGATGTAGATTTATGTGGACCGAGTATACCCAGAATGCTTAATGTGGCTGGTCGAGATATACACCAGTGTTCTGAAGGGTAATTATTTCTTTTCTTAATTTACATTTGTAAGGAAAACATATTACAGCTACAACAACAATGAAATAAATAAAGTCACAGATTTATTTACAGTTTTTTTGACAACTAACAAACTTGTTTTATTAATTATAGGTATATTTGATGAGTAACATTTATATTAATTATACAAACCCCATAATATTCTGCTAGATAACCTAGACGTTGTGCGTACATGTTACTAGCCTAGCGTGGGCTTAACATGGTTGCCAACCAGGCATTAATGCATTTAGTCAGACGCTAGTTCTTTCAGCTATAACTAGAATGCCAAACGACAAAACTTTACCCAAATTTTCTGAACATCATCAATATTTCCTCTCAAAAAGATGTGAAGAGACACATTGTCTGTGCATTGGGAAGCAGGTATGCTAACTGACAGTTCAGATGACAGATAACTATATGCTGGAAATGTGACCCCTGACATTAATGAGCGCGCTGGATGCCGGCATAAGCTTATTTAAGCTTATAAACAAAGAGTAACTTGTAAACAAAGACAAAAACAAATCAAACATGACAATATGATGACATACCACCTCACTAACTCAGGAGACCTTCCATATAAAAATAATAATACAGCTTTTATACAGTGGAAAGACCAGAACGGTGTCATAACACGCATTTAATACATGTACTTTTAAAAAACATACATTCTGTGACCAAAGCTACAATAACTATGAGAAACTTGTGTTTAACATTGTCCTCACTCCTCAATGTCATTGTCCTCATTCCTCCCAGCATCAGGAGCCTTCTGTGCCCTGGTGCTCTCTGAGCTAAGGGGCACAGGATGCCGATTTGTTGTGGTGTCCTGTTTTGTTGATGTGTAAATGTTTTGTCCTGTCTTGCATGTTAACAGGGTTGTTTACGATTGTTTCGTTCCCCAAGCAAGCAAACAATCCCAGACATCAGTTTGCAGATTCTGAGCATGATCAGCCGTGTATAAATGCATTTACAGCTATGAAGATCTGGAAACAAAGCTGTTAACTCATTGACTACAACATTTAGACTCCTTTTAGTTTTTACCCAATGGTAAATCGGAAGGGAGTTAACACTAGTTGATTGAATGCAAATTCCTCTGGGAGAATACAGCATCATATTAGTAAGGCGTCAACTAATCATCATTTCTGCCAGAGTCACTATAAGTTAGTGTTCATACTTGCATGTCTTTCAGATCCTACAACAGTGCTTCAATTCAGTAAATTCATGTATGAAAAGAACTATTGATAATCTAGTCCGGGTGGTTGATTGGGAGCCTCTTATGCCCTGGAACTCTCTGAGCTAAAGGGGCATAAGGAAGCCGATTTGTTTTGGTGTCCTGTTTTTCTTCCTGTAAATGCATTATTTCATTTTGCCGGCGTCGTTTAAAGGGGTTTCCTTCACCTATTGGGCTGGTGCGCCGTCAAGTAAGTGAAATAATCGTTAAGTACGGCGTAAAACCCCAATCAACCAATTGATAATCTAGATGTGTAATTGTGTACAATGAAATGGTTAATATTTTGTGTCTTCGGTTTGTATCACTAACTATAATATATTTATGTATGACTACAGTGACTGACAGGTGTGCTTCAGTGGATTGTTAACCAGTGAGTTAACTTGAATTGATTTCATCATATCAATGGTTGTATTTCATTATAATTGTTTTGTGCCAGCTGGGTGCCTGTGTTTGCCGACAAGGAACAAAATTTAGGAGTGATGTCCATATCCTTCCTTCTTCAAGATGAAGATGAGTCTATTGTGTGGCGAGGACCAAAGAAAAATGGTTTGTATGTTCAGAAAAGCACATTTGACTAACTTAAAGGTACATTTCTAAATCTACATTGTATTTTTCAGTAAAACAAGGGCAGATTCTGAAAATGTTTAGTCAAAACCCTTGAATGCAGAAAAATTTCATACTAATGAATGTTAATATTTTATGTTTGCAATAGCGGCCTCCTGTGCCCTGGTGATCTCTTAGCTAAGGGGCATCAGGAAGCCGATTTATTTTTAAGTTCCATTTTTCGTCCTTTAAATGTTTTGTGGCGTCTTCTGTGTTGCCTGGATCGTTAAGCATGGTTTCCTTCACCCGTTGAAATCATATTTGAGTTCTTCAATGTTAATACTAATAGGTATAAGATTTAAAATACATTTAGCGGGTGCTTCGGTGGGAGCCTCCTGTGCCCTGAAGCTCTCTAAGCTAAAGTGAACAAGATGCTGATTTGTTGTGGTGTCTTGTATTGTTTATGTGGTGTAAAGGTTTTGTACTGTCTTGCATTTTGCCAGCTTCGTTTACGATGGTTTCCTTCACCGATTGGGCTGGCACAACGTCATATAAGTGAAATAAACTTGAGTACGACATCAAATCAAACAAACAAACAAAATACATTTGTATATAGATTTGCTTAAAACAGAGATGACATGAAGATTAAATAAAGTACTTTGACAAGCCAAAACTAAAAATGTTCTAAATGCAAACATGATGGTACCCCTTTTGGCTAGCTTTAAAAGATGCAGCCATCCTAGTGTAGTTCAAGGGAAATCACATGCCTAAGGATATAATTTATAGCCTGAATATTTTCAATTTGTTTTTGTGTGAAATTTTACATTTCATTCCAATGGGGTTGGAAAGGGTGGGATTTTTTAGTATATCTGACTGTGACTGTGTGAATGAATCTATTTTTCTTCTGGATTTTGTTGTTGTTGCAATGTTGGATTTTTGTCTTCTGCCATGTAACTGTAACACCATCAAGGGAATTAAGTTACCTTAGGTATGATGTAAAATCGTAAGTAGAGCCCTCTGTCTAAGGCAAGTATGTTCTGAGCATTGTCATCCTGTCTTCCTTAGCAGTGGTGGAAGATAAGTTTTTTAACCGACAAAATCAATTCACATTTATGCTTTCGTTAGTGTTGCAATTGCTGTTGGAGTACACCCCTGTCATACGAGTGAAATACCCTTGAGCTCAGAGTTTTACACCAACCATTCAATCAATAAACCTACATGTATTTTAAAGCAGACAATTGTTATCTCTTGGTTCATCTGTTTCTGTTTCAGCCATGATTAAACAGTTTTTAAGTGATGTTTATTGGAGTGGTATAGATTACCTGGTGATAGACACACCCCCTGGGACCTCTGATGAACATATCACAGTGGTGGAGGGTCTAAGGAGCTATAACCCTGATGGTGCTGTTCTAGTCACTACTCCACAGGTAATACAACAACAGATGTTATGGCTATAACCCTGATGGTGCTATTCTAGTCACTACGCCACAGGTAATACAACAACAGATGTTACTAGATTCACTTCTTATATGCCCGGAGCTGGACATATTATGGTATGACCAATGTCCATCTCTCCGTCTGTTAGGTTTTCGTGTCATCACTGTGGAGCATTCTGTTTTCATCTGATTTTGACCATACAATGAAATGTATGGCAGTAAATTGCCACCAATGCATAGAGATAGAGAAGTGTAAACCAAACATCAGCATTTATTTGGCAATTAGACTAAAATAAAAATCAGTGATTATAATGTGTAAAAACTAGGTTTAAGTTTGTATGAAGAACATATAATAATAATTATGTATTCATTTTTTTTGCAGGCAGTAGCTGTGGGTGATGTGAGAAGAGAGTTGACATTCTGTCGTAAAACACACATTCCAGTTCTAGGTGTCATTGAAAATATGAGTGGATTTATTTGTCCAAATTGTGCTGTAAGTTTAAAATGTTTATACCAGATGGAGATATGTGTTGACATTTCAACTAAATCCCTTTTAAAGTAACATGATTGACTAGAATTAACGTTATAATGAGACCATTGTTTTATTTCTCATCTGGACATTTACAATAAATATTACTGTCAATTTTTTTTAACATGCCAAATGAAAATATTATAGATCGTGTTGAAAATATATACATATTTATTTATTTCCTATGTAGGAGTGTACCAATGTATTTTCTAAAGGAGGTGGGGAAGCTCTGGCCAAACAATTCAATGTTCCTTTCTTAGGTAAGAATCTGGTTTTATCTTAGGTCAGAATCTGGTTTTATCTCTGCTAATTTTGCTGGCAACTGACTGAGGGTGGTTTTGTCAGGTTTTCTTTTGGATTTTCACCAAACAATTGATATGGCATCCTCATTAAAGTGAAATACTATTGAGTAAAATGTTAAACAGAAATCACTAAGTGGGTTGACACACCACCATTTGAAATGAAAAAAAACACCTTAGGATGAAGAATGGCATAAAACCATTACTTTGAAATGAATTATCTAAACTAACACCCGAGTATACCGACATCTTGTCAAAACTGACATTTCTTCTTTAAGCAGCATTTAGAAGCTGGGTACATAACAAAACAAAAACATGACGACTGAGATGGATTTTTAACTTCAAGAAGCAGAAGTTGAAAATCCATCTCAGTCGTCATGTTTTTATAAAATTGACATTGTTTGCTTTGGTCTGCTTTCTTAATATTTTCTGTGTTAAAACAACTTGAGTTAGCGAACACCTTGTCTAAACTGATCAATTTTCACAGTCCTATGAGGCGTTGTATCACAAAACAGTGATATTAAAATCATATGTTTCTTCACTCTGGTGTATAACATAAGGTCAATTTAGAAAATAGTTGGTGGCCATAATATAAATAACTATATAGCTAGCAACCATTAGTTGTGGTGTCCTATTTATCATCCTCTGAATGTACTGTGATATCCTCTGTGTTGCCATCATTTTTAAGGGTTTCCTTCATCCATTGTTCTTTTGCCCTATTATATGAGTGAAATAATCTGAAGTACCTAAATCAAACACTCAAATCTAACCCTCAGTAGATTATTTTACGATTTACTTCTGTAAAGCTGTTATGAATTTTGCAACATGTATATGTTCTCAATCAAATTTAATACAAAACAATAATATGTAAATAATATTTTTCTGAAACTTACAGAAAAAAAGGTATATTTCATGAAATGTAGTTTTTTACTACATCTTTATCAAATTGCTGCTTCCTTTACTCCATTTACACCAGCTGTATTATTTTACATCAAAGTATAGTACGTTATATGAACCAAACACTGTCATTCAGATTTTTCTTGTTTTCTTGCAATATGTTGTTTAAAGTTTAAAAAAATGTTGATATTTTAACTTTTAAATATCTAAAAAAATCTGAATGACCTATTATTTAGTTCTATACATTAAGAACAAGTGTACAAAAAGTCATTTTTATTAGTATATTAATCGTTGAGGAATAGGCATTTTTCAAAGTGTGGTACCACGAGATATAAAAGAGAAAACTGCCAAAAAGTATTTCTGATCTATTTCAGAGAAGGTTTGCCGCTTTCAATCTAATCTTTGGATTTATTTGATTTTTCACAGACAATTTGCATAAAATCCCGAAATTAATACATTCTGTTGATTTTTTTATTAACTGTGGACTGCGTATAGAGGCAAGCCTAGTTTTAACTAGCTTTCTCATTACCAAATAAATGGAAACCGTTAAGCACAATACAGCAGACCAGAAATCACCTCAATGAAGCTACCTGTATTTAATTGTCTTATAATTCAAATATTTATATCCGGTCTTGTCTATGATAAAGATCAATATCTCAATTTTGTGAATTTGATATAAATTTTAAAAGTCACAAATATTGAGCTTTTGAGGGTAAGAGTGACCTTAAGTGCAACAACTGTGAAAACAGACTCAAACAAACCAGCATTTGTAGAGAAATCATGAAATAATTCAAATTCAGCGTAAGGAAGGCTGACCATTTTTCCTCGTATGCCTCAAGTAAAGATTTTGATCTCGCCAACTTCATGGCCTTATATGGAATGAGTTAAGATTTTAGATGGGGGCGGGGCTAATTAACGTTTGACTTGGTGTAGCATCGGTACATCTTAGGGTGGCTTAGTTATGACAGCTGATTGAGACATCCACATAATAATATTCTGACAGAAAATTCATTTTTTTTGTTATTATAAAACTCTCCTTCAACCTACAAATTTGATGTTGGAATTATTGGAAAGCCTTTAACTTGTACTTCTTGAGAAAAATATCAATATTTCATAAGATTCTGTGATAGTGCAAAATTCAGAACTTTTGAGTGCGTATGATGTCACTTTTATCTTTTTTGTGTTTTAGGCTGTATTCCTCTTGATCCCAAATTAGCTGAAAGTTTGGAGAAGGGAGAAAACTTTATTGATTCTTTCCCAAAGTCAGCCACCAGACTCGCCTTTACAAGCATTGTTGACCGTTTAATGGCACTAGACAAAGACTTTCCATGATTTATCAATCTTAGGTTACAAACAGAGAAACTACTAGTGTGATAAATTGAATCCAATTGTATGTGCATGTTAAGTACTAATTTTTTAGTGCATGGGGACTTTTGGTTGTTCAAGAAATTTTTCTACATTCAGGATTGTCTGAGAAAATGCTTCAAAGATACAAATTTGGAATATAATAGATAATAACTTTGCAACACTTACAATTTGGTGTTGTAATTCCGTTTGAGTCAACTGCATGAGGATGTTTTCAGAATGGACCTTGTAATGCTATGTCGATAAATTGTTATTTGTAAATTTTGTTTTTCGCAGCAAGATTGGGAAGAAATGTGAAATGCATCAGAGACTAGGTCCTAAATCGTGTTATGGTTTACAGTTTTGCTTCATTTAGACAGATGGGCATAGATTTTAATTTCTAGCGTCACTCAACTGGTTGTGTAGAACCTTCTTGATTCTTTTAATTATATTGTGTTTAATCAGAACATCGTTTTATATCCTATTCATTGAAAAAGAAAAATGTAATAATATATATATTATAAATTCCGAATACCCCAAATCATGCATAAATACAGCTGATTTTTTGTTCTCAACTAAATCCCACGATTCCTCATTTCCAGTGTTCAGTATAGTTAATAGGCAAAGAATCGATTAGTGCAATTAGCGTGTGTTAACAGGATTATAACCAGAGATCACATCCAGACCTGCGTATTTGCCGACAGAGTTGTCAGCTTGCTCAGTGACGGGTCTATTTAGAATGCATGTTTTTCTAGTACAAAAAGACAGAAGGCCTGGTATACTGACAAATCTGCTTGTAAAAAGTTATCATACTAACGTGGAAAATAAATTTACACAAGCTTTCATTTCGAGCAGTGTTATGCGACTGCAATAAACAATATAACAGTTTGAAGCTACTAATGCAATTTGATACTATTTAAAATGAAATGCTCTCAAGTAAATTCATGAAATAGAGAAAGTATGGCACTTTAAATCAACTGACAATGGGTTTTTTACTCAAGTTAAGTCCAATTCATTATATAAGCAAATGCAAGGTTTAAATTATTCCTATTGTTTGATCAAATAAATATAGTTTGTGACAAACAATAAACAGGCATTTGATAAAGTTCAACTAGCAATATTGCACTATTTGAAACCGAAACCATGTGACATTATTTTTATAACTCTGATGCTTCCTTAGTGTGTCTGCCCATGTTCAGAACCATTTTATATACCTCCCAGCTATTACTGCTTTGGTAAATTTTGAAGGACAAAGGAAGCCGATTTGTTGTGGTGGTGTCCTGTTATGTAAATGTTAGTGTAAAGAGACGTAAACAAATAACACATCCAAGTAATATTTGGCAACCTGCCAGTCTAACAGATCAATGTCACATACACACCCAAAATTAGAATTATTCAACAAATTCTGTTTCATAAATTTAGACAGTTCTGTTGAAATAAAAAATATTTCGTCTATATAGAATTAGTTCATTACCTGAAAAAAGCAAGTTAAGGATTAGAGTTTGGTGTTAAGGTTAAGACTAGACTTGCCTTTGCTGTTTGTAATAGCTTCAAGGATCATTTTGAAGTGAGTATCAATTCTACCTGTCCAGATAAAGATGCTACGTCCTCATTTTAATGATTGGGTAGAATTTTTAGTCATCGGTGCTGTTTATTAAAGTTATTCTAAGAATTTCACTTAACGTACAAATC
>JAVFBZ010076463.1:0-10629 GCA_032466195.1 Katharina tunicata | reverse complement strand
TAATGATTGGGTAGAATTTTTAGTCATCGGTGCTGTTTATTAAAGTTATTCTAAGAATTTCACTTAACGTACAAATCGAAGGAAGCCTCTAAGTTTTACTTCTTGGGAAAAAATAACTAGAACAGAAAACCAAACTTTTGGGTGCGAATGTGATTTCAAGAAAATCAACCTTGCGGACAATAGGAAAGACAAGATACAGGACTATCACAGCATGTACGATCTGGTGCAACAAGACAGAAATCCTACTGGTAAAGACACCAACAATTTGGATCTTATTTCCCCCTAGCTTGAGAAGCACATTGGCAGCAAGAAGTTCTTCTGGAAGTGAGTAGCATTTCCTGTGGCTGACGTATTCAAATATCATCCAGTGCACATGAACACCACTTGAAAGTGCCTTGTTACATGTAGACTAATAACACAGAACTCCTCATCTAGATTGCAAGAAGTTCACAGCTGTTTGTTGTTCAACTTTGTGTATTTAACGGTTTTGATAAATGTAAAGAAACAATTGATCTAGTAAAACCTTTATTATTACCTCTGATTTTATGGAATGTATAAAAGTGAAAAAGAGTTTGTATTATATAAATATCAAAAACTAACAAGTGAACACTAAGAAAGTAAATATTAATTTTTAGTCTTTCAGCAATGCACAGGCTCTAAATGGTTTTTTATTTGACCATTCTTGTACATTAAAAACATATCAAAATCAAGACACCAATAAAATGATGTAATTTGGTATAAATAGAGCTTAAAAAGCACTTTTGGTTATACAATGTGTTTGATCTGAGGGATACAGGTTATTTAATACTTTAACACTTTCTACTGTAATATGGAGTATAAATGCCATCAAGGCCGAGAATAAAAATGTTATTTAACTTTCACTGTGGATTATACAAAAAGTAGTATTTTCATTTTTTTGCATAACAATAACACTCTCCGATACTGAAGTTCCGTACAGATTCTAGTTCAGAAAATTTTACTTTAATCGAATCAATGACCCTCAGAGTCAGGCAATGAATCGCCAGCTTCTACTATATTAAGGTAGGCCCAATAGCTGAGTGGTCTAGGTGGCCGGCATTTACTGCTGGCGATTCGGTGACTGATTGAATGAGGGTAGTGGGTTCGATTCTCACAAGAATGTCAACCTGCAACTTTCTGAACTAGAATCTGTTCAGTATCAGAATGTTATCCCAAAAAATTAAAATAGTGGTAATGATTGTCACTTTCTAAGATACACCAAAAATGTTTCATACAAAAAGTATTTGTCATTAAAAATATGCTGACATACATAATATATTATCTGCTCCTTTTTAAAATATACATTTGCTAACAATAAAATATATCAGAAATATGTAAATTTTTTAAAAATTCTTGCATTATAACCAACTGTTTGTTGTCAGCTGTCAGTAAAGATCATAAATAAATGTAGTAAAATATAATTGACATAAATATTACTTTTTCATTAAATTAAAAAATTTTCTAAATTGATTAAAATGATCTGTTAATGTATTAACAGCAATAAGAGAGTCTTATCAACCAAAAGATGTGAGGTAACTTAAATGATAAGCTGTGTTGGAAAAGTTAATGTTTATTAAGTGCTAAGCGGGACACAATAAACGCAAGCTTGAAATGAACTGCTCTCAGCGGAGCCAGCGAGAAAACTACATACATGTAATAGGAATACATTACCTATCTATTAACAATGGTCATGGATTGGCTATTCAGATTATTAACATATTACTTTGTCACAGGTTGGCTCTAAGATAAAGTATCTTGTACAGAATGTGCCTTCAAAATATAAATAGGTATTAGATTGGTTAAGAAGAAAAAAGATACCCCAAGTTGACTGTTCGTTAAAAACTCTGTACATAAATGTTACAGTTTACAGATTCATTCTCTCAAAAAATATATCCACTTATATTGCATATATTTTATCAGTATCATAAATTACAAGGTGCTATATTTTCTCCTACCCAATGGCAGGAAGGTCTCTAATAAAACAAATTTAAATTTGACTTCAACTCAAGAAACAAAATACTGGACAGTCAGTGAACGCAAAACTGTATACCCCAACACCTTGGTAAATCTGCTGCTTGATGTCTCTTAGCTAAAACAAAAAGATCATCAAGACACAAGAAGCTCTTATCAATTACATATGACAGCAGGGTGTAAGCCTTGCTAAACTGCCCCACAATAACTTAATTATTAGCACAACATGGATGGACCAGGCCGCAACATTGAATTCATATAACAAATGTTGTAATGCTTCTTTGATTTTCATTTACAGTGTTGTATGTAATACAAGCTGTTACTATGAAATGATGAAAATCTTTAGCTAATTTATCATCATTGGTTTATTAGCAGCAGAATAATTGACAGGACCCACAGCAGCCAGCGTGGCTTTCTATTGGTGGTATCTGAGATCGTGCTAAATTTATAAAGACCAACTCCAGCGATGTCTGACTCACAGAATAATCTTCTATACTATACTGTGACTTGGCTCGCTCTAAGGTGCCAAATATTTCCCCCCAGGTCATGTTAGTTGATTGCACATGATAATGGACCATCCCTTCATGAATATCCTTTAACACACTTCCTGGAAATGTCCTTTCAATGAAGTCCATGACAGGTCTCATGTCTGGTTGACCGTTGTCGGGAGGATAGGCAAGTTTAACTATCAGAGTATAACCTTCTCCAAACTTTGTCTTCAGATGTTGTGGACTACCCAGGCATTTAAACTGGCCATTTACCATGATAGCAATACGGGTACACAAAGCTTCACATTCCTCCATACTGTAAAAACAATTCAGATCTAAGATTTGTAGCATTTAAAGATTACTACAGTAAATTGTTGAGGCAAGAATATTCAAGTTTGTTCGTTTGTTTGATGGGGTTTTACGTCTTACTCAGGGTTGTTTCAATTATATGACAGCGTGCCAGTCCAACCGGCGAGGGGAAACCACCTTAAATGATTCTGGCAAAATGCAAGACAGGACAAAACATTTACATAACATTAACAAATCAGGACACCACAACAAATCAACAACCTGTGGACCTTAGCTCAGTGACCACCAGGGCACCGGAGGCTCACACCCAACCACCCGCTATTCAAGTTTGAAGAAGTTTTTCAATCTCATTGAGTTGAATGAGCAACAAAGTCAAGCATCATTATTAATGGAGAAAAGTATAAAATACTAATATTACAGTACAGCAATACTATTATTTAGCCCAAAAACTCCTAAGGGGCTTAGATACAATACAAATACAACCTGATCATGACATAAGTTAAAAAATATTTATTTTGCTTTGAATAAAAAAAGTTGCTGAAATTTGTGCTAGGTACCTGTGGGATGTCAATATAAGAGTCCTGCCACTGTCCCTAACACGACTCAGGGTGTCCCATAGCAAGCGTCTGGCAACAGGGTCCATACCTGTTGTGGGCTCGTCCAGAAAAATAATAGGGGGATCACCCACTAGAGCTATGGCAGTTGATAACTTTCTCTTATTTCCACCACTGAAACAATAAATAGGTCAACATCAATGAGTTCAAGTTAAAAACATATTTTTCTGCTTCATGTTTGCATGTAAAAAATAGAACAGCAATTGGCTATTGGATACATTTACTTTATATTGATACATTTCACTTCAAAATCATTTATATCTACAATATTCTAATCAGATTTAAATTGAACAATTTTATCCATTTTGATTAATAAAACCAAATAACTTTGTACAAACAAATAATTTGGCAACACCATATAGCTCAAATAAAACTTATATGTACCTATATGCAAACTCTCAGTTAAATTTAGTTCTTTAACAGTAAAAAATATATTATTGACCTATAAGAGAAAGAAAAAATATAATTTGAAAAATATTTGTAGTTCACCTGTAATTCTTAACTAGTTTGTCAGCATGTTCTTCTAACAGTAGACATCTAATGAGGGACTGGACCACAGTAGGTATTTGCTTCTCAACTACACCACGGAGTCTGGCATACATGGTGAGTGTCTCCCTCCCCGTCATCTGTTCTATCAGAGCATCAAACTGAGGGCAGTAACCCAGTCTCTGCTGAACCTAAATCAAAGAGAATTGTGTTTTGTTTTAATTAAATTGCATTACCTGAATATCAGAGTATGTCAGAGCAAAGCACCCAGGTTTCCAATTCTATCCATCAAGGCAATGTTAATTTCCAAATAACGAGTGTTCTTGCGTGTAGTCAGGTGTGTGACATTGTCTCCTTCACAACCAAAAGGATTATCAAACTAAATCGGGGTTACTAAAAATTATGACCGTTATTTTATAAGCTTAGACATATATATTACGAAAGCGATAAAACATGCATGGCTATAATTTGTTGTACACGAAATACTAATGTACAGATTAGATATTGTAAAATAAATTACTTCTACAAATGATCTCTGTGTCTGTTGTTATAAAACATTGCTTTAAACATCCCATTTGATTCTGAAAGGCGAGCTGTTATGAAACATAATAAAAAATATAATTTCCCCTGTCCTACCAGCATCTCCAATGTGCAGAAAGAGATAATTCTATGAATAACTCAAGGATTTTCAGACTAAATGAGTCTCAAACACACAGTTGGGTCAGTATATTCCATAGTTGATTTTCTTTTTAACTCCCATTTTGCCCTTCAACAGACATGATTGATTCTGTATGGAGAGGGCTTCTATTCATACTGTGGGGACTATTTTGTGTGTCTTTTAGAGATGGCATGTTAACTGACGTCCTGACATTTGGGCCGAACAGCCTTAAATTACACAGACATGTCAGAATTCCTCTTATACTACACATTATAGATGTTTGTAGGAGATGAAAAGTATGTAATTTTTTATACACCTAACAAGCACTACAATATATCTTGATAGTCAATTTTGGCCAATTACATTATTTGATGAGACTGAAAATAACTATAAAAGTTACCAGTTTGATATTGCTCTGAACATTGCATCCATCAATCATAGCAACACCATTGGTTATTGTTTCATCTCCTGTTAACATCTTAAAAGTAGTTGTCTTTCCTGCTCCATTTATACCTAGTAGACCAAAGCACTCCCCTTGAGGGACACCTAACGTGATTTGATTAACAGCCACATTTGTAGAGTAGACTTTGGTCAAGTCTCTGAAGATGAGTGAGTCAGTCCAGGGAGAGTTAGCAATCCTGGCCCTTTCTTTAGCTACATCAGAATCTTCCTGAACAGTGTCCTCAACAAATACTGGTACATGTAGATTATATCTATTGGGACGTATTCTATACCAGAATGTGAGTAGCACCTCAGACTCTATGATCAAAACCAGGGAGAAGAAAATGAGCCCTTGAATAAACAGAAACACTAGCTCTCTTCCAATACCATCAGCCTCCCAGGATAAGTAATTGTCTTGATAGTGGAAACAAAACTCTGTACAATTATCTGCAATATAGACAACATACCTTTAATTTTCACCGTCATAAAAAATTCAGGTGTCACATACATGTAACAGAGCACTAAAAAGAGAGCATTCAAATACTGTTTCGTTCTGAGTTTAATATCTAATAAAACAAGACAAAAGCAATCAGAGATTGCTTGACAACATTTTTTGGGGGACAGTATTATATGAATATGGACACAGCTAATTTGCATAATTTATGTACAAATTTGAATAATTCCGTGAAAATTTGTCTACGTTGCACATCTACATACATATATGGAAGAATGTTGTATGAAAGTTTTAAAATCCTAAGTTAAAAAGGCAACCAAGATACAGCCCGGACAAGCTTGCCGGACGGACAGAGCTAATTTGCATAATTTATGTAAAAATTTGAATAATTCCGTGAAAGTTTTTCTATGTTGCACATCTACATATAGTGAAGAATGTTGTATGAAAGTTGGAAGGATGTTGAATGAAAGTTTTAAAATCCTCAGTTGAAAAGCAACGAAGATACAGCTCGGACAAACTTCCCGGACGGACAGAGCTAAATTTATGTAAAAATTTGAATAATTCCGTGAAAGTTTTTCTACATTGTACATCTAAATATATGGAAGAATATGGTATGAAAGTGTTAAAATCCTAAGTTGAAAAGCAACTAAGATACAGCCCAGACAAACTTCCTGGACGGGGGGGGGGCATAATGAGACAAACAGAAACGATGACTGGAAGCTTATGACAGCAGAGGAATTATCTAAATCCGGAAAGTTCTGTAATTTAGAGTAGTATAGGGGAGTTGTTTGTAAAAAAAAATGGGAAAATATGGCAGAGTTAGGTAACTATTAACACAGATTAACATAAAAGGGCGTGGATGGTATAGACGTGTAAAAAAATAGTAGTTAGGAACACATTACTATAATTACCATAAGAAGACATTTCTATAATTTATAACTGCAATGCTGTCATATTTATACCTTACTGTTTCTTGTCTAATTACTCCTGCTGATGGTTTGATTAATAAATTAAAACGTTGAGTCAATCAGGAATTACTATCTTTTTTCAGAGTTGTTACCGGTACTTTGATTTATTACGTAAAGCTTCTCAGTGGTAGTTATAACATAAATAATACACAGTATACTAACTTTTACAGCATGGAGTGGCCATTCTTTTACAGATAAACTCCAGCACTTGAGGTGGGAATTCTCCACACACAGATAATCCTTGATAGTTGGTGTAATAGTCAGTGACGGCCTGGCCCAGACAGAAGTTTGGTAATACTGTCAAAAACACCCACTTTAAAGAGTTGGACAAGTAAACAAGATCCAGCTGGGGAATGCTCAGTATACCTACTGCCAGGGTTGTGGCTACACCTGAAAACATTTTGTCCTATTGTTTAACACTGCAAATGTAAATACACTGTGAAACCAAAGTTTTATACTCATTAGTTTTCTTTATTTACTATAAGTAAAAAAACTTTAAATTTCAATGACAGAAGTAAAAGTTCTAAATCATTTCAATAAAGGATAAAACTCTTCAAGATTCCACACATGAGACATGTTTACACTATTCTGTTATCATTTTTTAAAAACCTGCCATTGGTGCATCAGATGAATTTAGTACAATAAAACATAGTACAGAATTGACAGTTCAAGATGCATCAAAGGGTTGATGTTTCCCATTGGCAAGAGTAACACATTATTCAACAAGAACCTCCAACTTATGTGAGGCTTGACATGTTAGAACTTACCTGAGATGATGTTGAACATGGTCAGCCACACAAACCCAGACGATGGTACAGTGAAGATAAAAGACAGCAAGTACATGAACGGCAGCATAGCCCATCCATACAGCAGTAATAACAATAGCATGTGTAACCAGCGACCGTCAGCAACAAAAGCATCCATACCAAAGGCAGCAAAGGTAGCAATCATCAGGAAACAAGGTATCAAAAAATTAATCAAATCCCAACAAAATGTAGACATCCAGAAATTAACAAAATGAACACCACTGACAAATTGAATATGCTTGGCTTTCGTTGCTCTCTCCTTCACAAGAAATAAAACAAAGCTGCTAGCTAAAAAGGACATCCCAAACAGCATGTTAAATGATATGGTGAATCCTGTAGTTTCTTTAGTTAGTTCATCTTGGGCAATGTCCGTGAGTGTTCTGGGCAGTGGGTGATTCACAGCACTCAAAGAGTAAGACATATTGGTGAAATACTTTATTGTGGCATTGGCCATAACAGCTAAAGTCATAGCTGGGGTGTGAAAACCTTGATTGTTAAAGTAAGCTATTGCTTTCACTAAATTCTCCTGAACGGTTTCTAGATCAGCTGCCAACATGAATTGTCTGTTGTAACTAGCTAGGCCTTCTACACCTCGTTTAAATAAATAATCTGAGATGTTTGAATCCTTGCACTTTGTGTCATTGTTTAAAAACACAACATGTGAGGGAGAACCTTTCATCTGTTCCTGATAGTAATCCCCAATTTCTCTGCCTGCCTCGTCAGACTGGAGCCCAATGGTGTACACAATGGTGTTTTTATCAAACTTGTCAGGAGTTAACAGTAGGGCTGGAGAGTCATGAGGTCCAGGGAATGTCTTATCTACAATTAGGGCCATGATAACAAAAAATAACGGAACAGCCAGCTGAGAGAAAGACACAACCTTATTTCTCCAGGTGTGTAAGACACGTTTTATAAACATGGCCACAAACTGCTGGATATACAGGTAACCCGAGTTAGTGTTCCTCTTCACTGATAAATTAAACTCTGAAAATACATAAAGAAAATATAATTATTTTCTTTTCCCCCAAAGCTTGAAGTAAGAATAAATGTCTGCCAGTGTATCCCTCTACATACAACTCATTTGGTTGTGGTATAGTTTTCAATTTACTCTATATGTGATGTATCTCTCATTAGCCCTTATAAAATGATGAATCATTATGCAAAATCATAAACCCGCTTGGCACATCTCATGACATGCAATTTGAGCAATATTTTACTCCTACAATCGTTATAACAATGAAAGTTTAAGAAAAGCAGGAAAGGAAAACAGTCATATTATATGTGATATAAATAATACTGTACATTGAGTTCATTGTATGAATATTATCCACACAAATTTTAAGGTAAAGAATCTATAAAAGAACTCCCAAAAAATCACTCTCCTCGTCGCTTAAGAAGAGTTTTTTTTTATCTCTCCGGGTCAGTCTCCTTAGAAACCTGAGGTGAGCAATTGATAGCTCTCTTTCTGATTATAGAGGTGAAGGTATGTTGGTCGTGAAAAAACCCACTACTGAAGCGTTTTCAATAGAAATCATAAAGCATACACATTCTTAACTGGAGTTATGTTTTTGATATCACTTACCAATGTCAGTCTTTGGTGGTATGAGGTGTGTTTCTGATGATGATGTTGAAGCATAACTGGTTTGAATGTTAGTCTGATTCAAATCCCTCACAGTGGTCTCCCTTTCTTCACCAACCCTGACAATCAGAAATTTAAAATTTGTTAAAGGTCTATCATACATCCACGAAGGAAGGAATGAATTCATGGAAAGCAAAAAGTGCATAACGCTTAAATCTGATTAAAACAAAAGAGCACAAACAGCATTTTAATTTTTATTCCACAGTACTCTGGTAGTGTACAATTGTTTCCTCTGCAATTATCCAAATTTCTGCTGTAGTTATAATCATTTCAAACCACCCAACTAAATGTACAATTCAGAAAGAATGAACAACATGACTAAAATAATAACTTTTAAAAAAAGAACCACTGATAGTTTGCCATGTCCAGTGCATTCCAATAATAGCACAAAGGTGAAAATATTTACTTCAGGAAGACTTCCTCCATGGTAGTGACAGAGGCCCCATAGCTGGAGATGTGCAGTTCTTGTTTTCTGGTTTCAATTTCAGTGAATAGTGCCTCAAATTCAGAGGAGCTTTCCTGGGGTAGAATATAAGAGAGCTCCATTGCAACATTGCTCTCCAGACTAGCTTGGGGAACATAATTCTGTATCAGCTCTGTCATCTGTCTCACATCACAGTCCGCCTCCTTAACCATCACCATATGATAACCAGCGCCTGCAGTGACCAAACAATAAATGTACATTTTTAGAGGGTCCACAGTGCTTGTATGTAATACTGCAGCAAAGACATCATATGTTCATGAAATAGTTCTTGTGTCATTTAGACTGAATTTTCTTTTTTGGGGGGAAAACACTCTTTTAAACTGAACAGATTGTAGTTCAGAAAATTTTGCAGACCGAGACCCATGCGAGAATCAAAACCACGACCCTCAGAGTCAGGCACTGAATCGCCAGCGGTAAATGCCAACCACCTAGACCACTCAAAAGACCATTCAGCCATCTGACAATCTACAAAATAGGTTACCTAGATATGGTCTAGATGGCGGACATTCACTACCCCTCTGATAGGTAGTTAACACAGTTCCCAAAGCTGATAGCAATGAAATATTTTTGAAGTCATTTTTTTTTGTTCGGTGCCTGACTCTAAGGGTTGTGGGTTCAATTCCCCCAAGGGGGTCAGCCTGCAAAAGAGTAATGTTGTCCCCAAAAATACTGTTAACGGTCATAACCTTATCATTTACATTAAATTATGAAAATTTCTTGATCAAAGGTTTTTTAAATTAATGAAACCTTAGAAGATCAATTTCACACTTGGTGTATTAAAAATCTTACAAAAACTGGGTATGTTTTACACTGATTTTACATTATACTATAATTGGTAACTGGAATAATATACATTTATTCCTTTCACTTCAACATACCATATTTTTTCTTTAAAAACAGAGAACTTCCACAGCACTGAATAACTCCATTTGCCATTATTGCGATTCTGTCACCTAATACATCAGCTTCATCCATAAAATGTGTAGTTAATAACACTGTTCTATCGGTTCGAAACCTTTGAAGAACGTCCCAAATATGTCGTCTGGCATTGGGATCCATGCCCGAGGAGGGCTCATCCAGGATTACAATCTATATCATTTACACAATGGAGAATTAGTATAATTAATTCATATTCAGAATATTAAGTGCATTCAGGTCCCTACTAAATGGTTTATAATGGTTTACAAATTGAAGAGAAGACGTATGACCTTTTTTTTTTATTTATTTATTTATTCACCATAATATATGAATCATAACAGCAGAATAAATGATATTGTAAGTGGCATGGCGGGA
>JAVFBZ010076352.1:4097-22637 GCA_032466195.1 Katharina tunicata | reverse complement strand
TTGCAATTTGTCATTGTTATGAAATTACTTTCTGTCAAAATCTCTGCGTGTTAAAGTTTGTTGCCTGGTTGGGTTTGATATTAAATTTACAAAAACAATTTCCTTGGCAGTTTGTCACTGGAATTGTATGAAACTACATTGTACATGTAACTAACCACTAGCCAGGATTATAGTGAGATCAGCACATTGAGCTTAATGTGTGGAAAAAACAAATGACGAAAAAACATTTTTGTTCAAACTTTGTCAAACGTCTCTTGCATTATTTGCTAGCTATCTCCACCTTTGTTTGAGTATAATAACCTTAAGTTTGGTGATAAACAACATATGAGAAAACTCACTGGCTTGGATACATGTATCTTCTCCAACACTGTCAGTTAAAGAATAGCTACATCAAACTGTAAGTCAAGGAAACTCTATTGTAGCATATGTCATTCCAATACATATCTTTCAGCCAAATTGTGACTCTCAATTCAAATTAATTCACAAGCAATGCGAATGAGATTATAGATTTAGACCCAATCAAATACGATCTTGAGCAATACCGTTTTCTGCAGTTATTAAAAAAAAGAAAAAATTAAAATGCTTTTTTTGAAGAGAGGATTTTCACCAAAAAAGAAGTTTAAACGTCCCACTTTGTCACTCAGGGTTACAAGTCTGGTTATAACAGAAAGGTTTTAATGTAATCTTTTATAATTGATCATGATAAGCAATCCACATGTTCTAAAAGACTTTAGACAGATGGACAAACAGACGGACAAAGTGATCCATATATCGAAACACAATGCTATTTCAAGCAACTTCTAAAGTAATTGTTTATACAAGTTGTGCCTCAAGCTATATAATCAATCGCCAATGAGTAGGCTATTGTAAATTACTGCAACATCTTAAAATGATGAACAATGCTCAGCTGTAGTTTGGTGATATTTTTCTCTTTTTTTGCAAAATCAATCTATGTTTTCTATTTGACCAGGGTGACCCTGTGCTTTGTTTGTAGATGTAACTTACAAAAAAAAACAACCACATGTGGCATGGTTAATTATTACCAACTAACTCAATGAAAGTAAAGTAAAATAAATCAAGCTCAATCTCAGTTTAATTGTTACAATTAATTTATTACAACTCTAAAGCCATTCACCAGCTGAAGTAATTTCTGTAGTTGTCACATATTTCAATGTTATTGATATTTACAGCCAGTTGAGGCAGATTGAAAAACAGCTGAGTAGAGTTAGAAAGATAAATTGTTTTGTGCCAAATAATCCATGCTTTCAAATTAACTATACATTGTTTTTTATGTTTTGGTCAATTTATGTTTTATACTGTATTCAAGGTGATAAAATGAAAAGACCAAACTTAAAGAGATGGGCTTACAAATTCAAACGACAATTGGATAAGAAACTATTGATCATTTGCATTCTAACTCTAAATGCATTTTCATTTCAGACTTTTCCTATGTGTTTTTATCTTTTTAAGTAAAGTTTTAAAGTTGACAATATATAGCGATCTCTATCAAATTTCTCTGAGTGCACACATCTTGCCATTTTCACTTTGAAGAAACCCCCCGCATTTCTCAGAGTTTGGTTTGGTGCTTTCCGTGAGACTTGAAATGGGTTGGTAACTTACAGACACTATTTCGACAATCTGAAGTAAGAGAGAAAAACTATAAGCTTAACTTACATCATTGAAGCTAACAACTTCAACTAAACTTATTTACCTGTCGTTAAACAGCGCCTAACTATGCATAAAGAAATACAAAAAATGTTCACCCTGCGGAATTCTGTTTTATTGAGAGACTTTTTAATTTTGTGAGTCTACACCAAATGCAATCATTATAAACAAAAACAACTAAACAATATTAGTGCATTTATTATTATTATTATTATAATTATTATTTTGTTTATGTAGGTTACAATATGAGTGAAATATTTCAATATATTCTGACATAGTTTTCAAGCTCATTACAGTACAGGTGGATAACCAAACTGAGAACCTTAGCCTTACTGTCTACTTCCATCAATCTTGGTGGCAAAATTCAAACCTGTCAACCAATATAATACCAGACCCATCAGTGATAGACTCATGACATTCTCTAGCCTTTTGGAAGGAAGAAGACTGCTAATATTGGCTGTACAAAATACAATTGATTGATTTGTCTCAGAAGACTGTCTGAAGTCTATAACGATAAATATGAATGGAAATATTGGAGTTTTCTGTCTGAATATATCGACAGCTTCACTGTATATCACAGCCGGCAAATAGAGAAAATTCTCTTTAAGCCTCTCAGTCAGATAAAACTGCCTGGCCCCTCTGGGATTCAAACCTTGTCCCTTTTGCTCAGAGGCAACCCCTCCACCAATTTAAACTATAATTCTACCTCAAGTACAGCGACCACTATGGCAGTCTGCCTTTATAGAAAGTACATGAAGATGCTAATTCATTTATTTGATTTCGCGGTTTATGCTATATTCCATGTTTGTTAAAGTCACATAAGCACCCAAATATTCGTATTTTGGGTTACCACAGAATCACATGAATTATATATATTTTCATCAAAAAGTAAAAGTTGGATTTGAAGGTAAAGGTAGCTTAAAAGCCTGGTAAAAGTAAAAAAATCTAAAAATTCTGCCAGGATTTTTAATTGGAAATGTGTCAATCTGCTGTCACAGGTCAGACACACTTTGATGTACCAACGTCACTCCTAGTCAACTGTGTTAGCTACACCCCTTACAAGGTTCAAAATGTTGGCTCGTTACAAACAAAGTCATTTACCGCGGCTGGATCAAAGTCATTGTGAACAAATATGGCCAGCCCTCTATCCGTTAAATTCGAATTACTGCTAGAATTCTCCTGGTCCGTACAAGTTTTGTACCCAATGAATAATTTTTATTTTAACGTGACTGTTTTAATTTTTTAACAAACATCATATCTTGTAAAAATCAAGGCAAACGGATTTAGTTGAAAAATCCTAATTTTGGGTGCGTACGGGTATGTGACTTTAAGATACTGTCCATATCTGAGCGACTGTCTATGTCTATTCTGTCACAGTATTTAAGCACAGATCTACCAAGAATGCTCGTGGTAGATCCGAAATTGGGCACCATACTTTCACTGTCAGTTTTTTTACTATTTATCAATCTTGATGGCAAAATTCAGACCTGTCAACTGATGTAATACCAGAGCCTTAAACTTAAGACTTCATTTCACATCTATATGCCACCTGGCTTAGGAAGGTGGCAGCTAAAACCGACTGTACATTTTACAATTGATTGATTTGTCTATTGTCTATAATGAATGGACTGAAGGTATTATATTTTCTGAATAGGACATCCTTTTTATCTTGATTAGCCACTTACAAAAGTCTTTGGGGCTTTATGGTGATATAAGCATTACACAAGCAACCAATGCTCTAACTATTCTGAAGGCATGTCAGTTATTCTGTTAGACAGAGACAAATTGTACATCTCTTCTGTTAGACAGAGACAAGTTGTACGTCTCTTCTGGGATTCAAACCTGTCTGCTTGGCTTACAGGGCAAACACTCAATAGAATATTCAGAAGAATTCTGGCAAAGTACAGTCTACAAGTTACCCTAAATCCTCAACAAATTCGACTTCTTAGGGCACAAACTTTAAGTAATTTATTAAGTCTGAACTTCATAAAAATTTCAAAATTGCATGTCTACACTTCTTACCCTTTGCATAAAATGTAGTTTTATAAGTGGTAAAGGGGTCGAATTTGTTGAGCATTTAGGGTAAATAAAGTAGGCCTGATAGTTTTCGAATTCTGCTCGAGAAACAAAATCTCATCTGTTTATTAAAGACTCAATCCAAAAAGCTGAATCGTTAATAGCAAGTGGCACATCTAAAGTTAAAGTTGACTGTGTCTTCCAAGTTGCTTCAGCTATGAGTTGCCTTGCTTTGCAGGTCACACAAAAACTGTCTGCTTTATTATAAAGAAATTATCAGAATATCTTAAATAAATTTTCTGGAATCAGTGGTATGTATCCATCAATATTATTAAATAAATGTTCCAAAATGAACAGTAATGTATCCATTAATAGTACTACGATATTACAAATATCAATAACAAAAACTATTAAAAGGAACAAATTAAAGGTGAAAATACCCCTCAGTTGTATGAGTTTTTTGCCAATTTAGTCAGTAAAAGTTAAAATAAATCACCAGATTCAATCTCCATTAAAGTGTTCAAATTAATTTATTACAACAACAACAAAGCGATTAACCAGCTGAGGTTTCTCTTGAGTAATCACACACTTCAATGCTATTGCTTTTTATCACCAGTTGAGTCAGATTGGAAACTCCTGTGGAATTAGACAGGAAATATCTTAGTTTCCAAAGAATCCAATAAATCTTGTAAAAAGGTGAACATTTTAATTGAACAATACATTGATTTTTGTTTTTATTTTATTTCATTGTCAACTTTTATGTTTTATTACATTCTTTAAGGGGAAGGGAAAAAAACAAAGGCACGTTCAATTTAAAGACTGAACTCAATTTTTGACAGTAGGATTACTTTTTGGGATAACACTCCCTGATACTGAACATGTTCTAGTTTAGAAAATTTTGCAGAGTCCCTTGCAGGAATGGAACCCACGACCCCCAGAGTCTGGCACCGAGTCGCCAGCAGTAAATGCCGGCCACCTAAACCACTCAGCCACCCAACCGTCTACAAAAATAGAAGGCTAGATAGCTGGAGTGTAGATGGCGGATATTAACTACCCCTCTGATAAATAGTTGACATAGCCCCTAGAGCTGATTACAATGAAATATTTATGTGTCATTTAGAAAGTGAATAAGTGATCGTTAACAGTATTTTCATTTTTTTGTTTTCCACTGAAAAGTACTTCAACTGAACAACAGTAAATAAAATACAAGGTGGATTTTTCATGCTTCATTTGAGGTAGTGCTCATGTCACTGAAGTAAATGTATATTAAAATGTTGTTAATCAGAAATATATAATTTTATTTGTTGTAATTCTGTACATTTATGCAGTTTTTATAATTGTTTTGCTAGGGTTAAATTTGGAGTAAATTGTGTTATTTTTATCCACAAGAAATAAAGAAATAAAACATGGCAAAAACCGTCCACCATGCATTTTACTTACAGCAGTTAAATTTCAGTGGATTTCGTTGGAAAACGAAGAATACTAAAAAAAAAAGTAATAGCAGTTTTTCTTAACAACTTTGTAAGGTCTGTAATTTGACTATGGCATTGTTTTTTGGTTTACTCTTCCCTTTAATAATAATGTATATTAAACTAAAAGAGTTTTGTTGCTTTGTGTCTATATGTCAGACAAAGCCATTTCAGGGGATGTCAGAAATTAGGCAATGTCAGCCAAGTTGTTGAAGAACACTGCACTCAGCATGACTGTTAACAAACAATGTGACATGTCAGTCCGGGTGTACTGAAATAATTGCATGCCTTACATGAATTTCAATTAGTCTAGAAATAAATCCCTTGACCCATCTCCTCTCAATTTTTGTTAGTTAATTGACTACGACAACAACCACGTTCACCAACCACCTGAGGTTTCACCCATTTCCATGTCAGAACCTTTTCATTCAGTTCAAGAGAAAACAGAAAAGTTTGGGTAAAATTAAAAAGCAAAGAAAATGTTTAGAAGTTTTAATTCAAATGAATCTATTAAGTGTAAGTTTTAATAAAGTTACATTGTTTATTTGAGGGTACTGTTCTCATCATGAACTGTAGATAATCAAATAATCTAAGACCGTCCATAAATTGAATGCATGAAAACACTGAAAGCATAAGTGAACACTGTAAGAGCCACAAAACTGCCCATTATTTATGAATCAAAAGGAAAGGTTTGTTTTGCATGCTTTTTTTTAAATATTTACTATTGGATTAAAATAAGAAATTATAACTGATACTTTCAAGGCTAGTTGAAAACCCCATCATCAAACAACTAACCACAAATTCATTAGTTTAAGGAGTTATAATAGTTTATTATATTTTTTTTATGGACATAGATTTTGGTGTAGGCCCTACTGCAAAAAGTAAAATGTTGTTTTATGTTAAAATATGATTTTTTTCAAGAAAACACACTGATCAGAGGAATAGCGAATGAATTCTGATGTTAAATCTGTGTCATGTTTCGTGTTCACATGCTAGCCAGCTTTCTAGAGAGGCCCTAAGGCAATATTAGATAAGAGATTGTGAATGACACAAGAAATGTCCTCACAAACTTGAAGATCTCATCTTGGCTGGAAAATGTCTGTGTGAAGGACATTAGCCAGTGTAGTTCGAACCAAATCAAACTCAAGTTACAATCACTGGAGACAGTCTGTATGGTGGACGTCAATTCAAGTGTCTGTATTGATTATTTTGTCTCTGAACTTAAATTTGTATTCCAGCAACGTGCTGATGTAGCCTTGAAAAAACTACCACAAACAGTTATTTGCAATTTTTACGTTTAATTGAGGAAACCATTTTATCTGAGAATAAAAAATAAAAAAAATAAAAAACTTTAACTTCTTCATCTGTTTTTTAAAAAAGCAATAAAACAAGGTCACATTTCAATCTTTCCACACAAATGTACCAAAATATACCTATTGCTTACAGTCGATAGGAATACACAATATGTTTGCCTGTGGTCCAAGTTAAATTTAAATGCAGATAAGCAGATTGGAGTAAGTGAACTTGTAACTTAGTGAAAATATGGCTGACATCTTATTCATAATGGTTTCAGCAATGTGTTGACTTTAAAAGCTTTAGTTTTATTGTTTGTTTGTTTGATCAGGGTTTACATACTTTGGTGCTGAACTTTTTTTCTTCTTTCTTGCTGACTAAAGAAAAATCCCTTTTCAGATCTAGTTTATGTCAATATTTATATGTAGCCAACCTTGAAGCCTTACAGAATTTCAACTCACAACACAACTTTAATACTAACTTTGTAAGACATCAACACACTTAGACTACTTTGCTATGCCAGGGAGAAAACATTGATCAGCCATTGAAACAATGACGCGTAACATTTTATAAAACCAATTCCTTGATCATGAAGTGTTTGGCAAACAGCACATGTACTGCGAGATCCCATTTGGATGCCACGTTGTTGTCACTTGGATTCTCCTTCTCAACATGTTTTGAAGGGTTAAGTTATGGACCAGAATATTCCAAGAAGCAAACGGTCAAGAATGAGAGACCTGTTCCAGGGATCTCAATGGACAAATCAAGTTAGTTTCAAAGAATAAATCTTGATAACATTAGAGTTAAACTAGTGTTTTATAATCCTAACCCACACCAATATTTGAAACCAAATTACAGGACATTTTTTCAACAGAAGTCCTTCATTTTCAATGTCCCTTTAACTTCCTTTAGTTCTGGGTTATTGCAGGAATTACAGGAATTACACATACATGTAGTTATCAATTCAGAAAACAGGGAATATAAATCTATGTTTTGAAGGTAATTGTATGCAAAAACCCAAAGCCAAAATTGTGCTTGACTAGGACTTAATATAATATGTTTGTCAAGAGTAATATTATACATATTCTGAATTTATTTAAATCTTTTTTGACAATGTTTGTTTGTTTGTTTGATTGGGGTTTTACGCCGTACTCAAGGTTATTTCACTTATTTGACGGCGTGCAGTCCAATCAGTGAAGGAAACCACTGTAAACGACGCTGACAACATGCAAGACAGGACAAAACATTTACATAACATAAACAAAACAGGATATCACACCTCTTTCTTTTACATAATCACCTAAATAAACTAAGTAGCCGTAATCACAAAAATAGAATCATTTTACCATCTAGTTAATATATGCGAAGAGAAAAAGTTGCATGCCTTCAATTGGATTTGTGGTAAACCACGGTCTTGCTTAACTGGGTTTACACCCTACTAACAGAGACTTCGAATGGAATGCTATCCAATAACACTACTAATCGGCATGCCAAATATAGACCCAGAAGGGAAACAGTATGTAGGTCATACACAGAGAAAGATTACCCCTTATTGATTTATTTATATTTTTAGCATCATTGACCGGGATATGATAAACGCTTAAATCCTAGGCATTTGAAAACAAAATTCTCCTTGAGCAAAAATAATGGATGGATTGCCTGGGCAAATGAAGCTGTCAAATAAGATGGATAAAGGTGGAATATTATCTGATTAAAACTTCAGTTCAAAGACAAGACAATTTAGTTGGATAGTAAATTAATTTTCCTTAGAAGATCATAAAATTGCATCAAAACCAAAAATAAACAAAGAGGAAAGGGGATTTTATTGCAGCGCAAAGATCATGTGATTGTAATTTAAATTTAAACCTATTGTAACTAAACAACTTTTGTTCACTTAACAGACATATAAGTACAATCATTTATTTATTTATTTATTTCCTTTTTCATATGTCATTTACAAAAAAGTAACTACCCTAAATGCTCGACAAATTCGACCCCCTTTACACCTTATAAAACTACATTTTGTGCAAAGGGTAAGAAGTGTAGACATGCAATTTTGAAATTTTTTATGAAGTCAGAGTTTTATTTTCTATAAAATGTAAGTTTTATTTCAAAATTCACACTTAAACATTCAATAAATTACTTAAAGTTTGTGCCCTTAGAGGTCGAATTGTTGAGGATTTAGGGTATGTGCAAATGCAAATTATCTTCTATCTTGACCACCATAGTTTTGTTCTGGGGTTTGTTTGTTAGGTAGATGATTGGAGTTACTTCATGTTATTTCACTCATGCGTTGACGTGCTAGGCCAATGGGTAAATCAAACCACCCTAAACAATGCTGGCCACAGAGAGACACAACACTACATTTACAGAATAAAAAACAGGACCACACATGACATCAGCTCCCTGATGCCCCTTAGCTCAAAGAGCACCAGGACACGGGGAGCTCCTGAAAACCACCCGCTTGGTCTGAGGTAAACACCCGCTTGATCTGAGGTAAAAACCCGCTTGTTCTAAGGTAAACACACACTTGGTCTGAGGTAAACACACGCTTGTTCTGAGGTAAACACCTGCTTGGTCTGAGGTAAACACACGCTTGGTCTGAGGTAAACACACGCTTGGTCTGAGGTAAAAACCCGCTTGTTCTGAGGTAAACACACACTTGGTCTGAGGTAAACACACGCTTGTTCTGAGGTAAACACCCGCTTGGTCTGAGGTAAACACACGCTTGGTCTGAGGTAAACACACGCTTGTTCTGAGGTTAACACCTGCTTGGTCTGAGGTAAACACACGCTTGGTCTGAGGTAAACACACGCCTGGTCTGAGGTAACCACCCGCTTGATCTGAGGTAAACACATGCTTGATCTGAGGTAAACACCCGCTTGGTCTGAGGTAAACATACGCTTGTTCTGAGGTAAACACACGCTTGGTCTGAGGTAAACACCCGCTTGATCTGAGGTAAACACACGCTTGATCTGAGGTAAACACACGCTTGGTTTGAGGTAAACACAAGAGTAATACATTTCGATTGGCTTGCTAAGTGTTGAATGCCACAGCTATATTTTGTGCATCACTGGTGTAAGTGTGAAAAGTGGATGAACACAACACATCTGCAGAAAGTCAACAGTCTGACATTCTCATTTTTTTTCAAGAGCAGCAATTTTAGTCAGACTTGAAAGTTATGAGATCCCTGTAATCTGCTATATGATGGTATTGTAAATAATTTAAACTTCATGAGGGAAGAAAAAATATAAAAGCAATCATTAAACATTAACCTTCAAATCATGACAGGGAATAAAGTTATTGTAAATTTTCTTTGGAAATGATATTCGGTTTCACATTACGACTGTGGCAGCTAAACAGAGTTTCAATGGCGAAATGGTAGAGAATATCATTGCAGTGTGTTTGATAGATTACCAATGACATTCAACACTCACCTCCAGACGTGTAGACTAAAGCCGGGACATTTGTCCCCACAGGCTAAACATGGCTGTCCTTCATCAACCTCCTGTACCAGAATACCCTGCAAAAACAAAACAAACATTGAATTTATTGATTTGAAACAAAAAAGTCTGAATTTCAACATAAAGGGAAACTAATAAATACATTTCAGCCAATTATGAAGTGGACAAAAATATAACCCCAAAAGACGCCATGATACATTTACAGGAAAATAACACCACAACAAATAGGCTTCCTGATGCCCTTAACGTGTAGAGCACCAGGGAACAAGAGGTTCCCACCCAACCACCATCTACTTGCATTAGGACACAGCATGCAAATAAATAGGGATACAGATGACAACAAAATCTATTGAACTAAAACGGCCTATAGAGACGTAAAAAAACAATGAGAGAGTGTCATCATGGTTATATACATAACATGCACATGAACTGTATCGGTACAGATCATTTGATGTCAGATGAACAAAGCAGATATTTAGGATTTTTTAAATATACATTTTACTAGCAAAATTTATATCAGTTAAAATACTTTTTAATACAAGAAGTACTAAATGTATTAAATTATTTGGTATTTATATATCATTTAAGCTAGAAATGTCTTTGTGTAATCTGTCCAAGGATACACTGTATATTGGATCCAGATACAGTGTGCCGGCAAATTCTGCTGATCTGCAGTAAAAACTCTTTATGGCTATCTGACTATTTCTGCTCCCATCAATTACTACCTATTTGGAGGATGCTGACTGGTCAATCAGAGAAAGGTTACTAAATGTTAATCGCAGACTGGACAAGATACATCAAGTCAATTTGGTTACAAATCTAATGCCTTCCAACGAATGGACAATAGGGGATTCACAGGTCACTATTGATTAACAAAGTAGCAGGCCTACATGACAGGGTCCCCTTTGTTTTGATAAACCCTATAGGGTGTTTTACTGACTCGCTGGAGAATATCATTCAGAATGAGGGAAATAGAATTAAGTACGAAAAAAGATCAGGCCATTATTTTAATGATAGAGAACAAAGCTAAGATGTTGAATGAAAAATAAAAACATATTGTAAAATGTAATGGTTGTCTTCCAGAGAAATAGCATGAGAGAAGTTACAAAAGGAAATTGGGTTAATAACATTATTACCCCCAAAAAGTGGTCAAGTTACGTTAAATCCCATTCATGGCCCCTTCAATACTTAAAGTAATGGAACAAACTAGAAATCAATAACTAATTCTTTAACATCATTGGTTTAACCCTCTTGAAGATCTGGTGCAAAAGATGAAGACTAGGGTTAATTTGTCCATCAAGTTCACATCCTCCTGTCTTATACCCAGCTACTCTTTGATCGATTCATTTTCCAATCTGGAAATGGTCAGTGGCCGGTAAATTGGTTTAATGGGAGCAAGATGCGTCAGACTGTTTAATGTCAACAGATTAATCAATTGGGTTACTGTCTTGGTAATTGGTGACCAATAGTTATTTATAAGGGAAATGTAACGAGCAAGTACGCCTGGAATGTGGTGGTAAGAAACTAGTAGTATAAAATACAGTCTACCCTTGACGAACAAAGCTGTTATCAGAATCTGTGCATGAGAAATTTACTACATTAACACTCTTAATTATTGACAGTTTGTATCTTTGCTTGATTTTTTAAACCAAACCATCAAAGATTATTTTGTTAAAATGAAGAAACTTCCCTGGCACAAAACTGACAACAGAGTGAACAGACACTGAAAAAAAAACAAAAAAAAAAAACAATTATAGCCAATATAACATGGTAAAATAATGGTGAAATTAGCCAATCCAGTTTGTGATTGTCTGAAGTGCAAAAAACACCTGGGCAACAGCCACATCCTGTTAACCATGTGCTTCATTTTGCACAGGAAATATTATCTGGCATATTTTGAACCCTTGATAAAGTCCCAGTGACTGATTTCATTCTAATTACAGTTGGTATTTCTGGTCCTCAGTTACATTAAGGTCAAACCAGAGCAGCTTGGTGTTACCTGGAGAGCGTCCCTGGACTTAGTTTATCCCAATTCATGTCTACCTGTGAAATTTTCTTAGAACATGAAAACCATGTGAATTAAGAAACATTTGGCTATTACAACTGTATTGCTGTTTGATTCTAAATCAGAAGGGTAAACACAACCTTACATTACCAATGACTTGTAAGGATACCAACCTTGTTTTGGGTAAAATTAATTTGGATGGTGAAAATACTTTTCCAAAGATACATATAAATTTTGGATAGGTGAAATAAAATTTGCATCATAAAAAATATTTCTGGAAAGATAGATGCTAAGGATAATAAGAGCTAATCCCAATTTAACAAAGGTTTTCCTCTTGTCACAGAGCTGTTCCATTTAAAGGTCAGATCTGACAGGGTACTATTGATATATGGATAGCGAAATGCATCACTGGAAACACATCAAACTAATGAAACAATTGAATGGGATGAGGAACACTGAAAATCAATTACCTATGGATACTATTTTAGTCTTATTGTTTAGTTCTAACATAATCCAGTAATTAATTAGATAACCTTAAACAACCTACTTTAATACGTAGTGTTTCATTTGGTAAATTGTGGAACTAAACATGAGTATTCTAACATATACCAATATAAAGCGCATTCTCATCATTCAATTAATGCTTACCACCATCTGATCCATTACTTTTACAAATTTAAGATTAAATTAAATTGGGAAATTCGCGATAAAGTTCAGACTACTATATAGAACAGTGCCTCTCAGTAATACTGAGACACACCCAATCATTGCTCTCAGCACGTATGTTTATCAAAACAAATGGTGACAACGGCCAACTTATGTTACAAGTAACAATATGTGTTGGACTTCCTTCATAAACTAATTGAAATAAAGCTCTTTTTGTTGGCTCAAATTGTGTGTGTGTATAATACCAACCAAAGGTATTGAATGAGGACAGAATGATGAAGTGAGATATGTAAAATCATATAATCCATCAACTTTATGGTTTTATAAAACTTTCAATGTATTTATTTTATTGATTTGGTGTTTAAAGTCGTAATCAAGGATATTTAAATTATAGGACAACTTTGTGTTGCCGGTGTATGGTGGAAAACCAGAAAGAACCTTGTAAAAATCACCGTGTGAACTCTGCAGCCACCAGAAAACGTTTTGCTTATACTTATATACCTAAAGTGGGGAAACATGGGGAATCAAACCTATTCTGGGTACATTGAAGGGTGCATTAAAGCAGTCCAACGCTCCATAAAACTATTTAATACTTTGAATTGAATAAACGCTTAAACATAGTCATATACAATGAAACATATGAGAAAATATATTGAAAAAGTCAAGTCATTTTGTAAACAAATAATTTTAAACAATCTTCCTGCATGTACCTGTATATAACATTTAGAGGATGTTCTGACTTCGTGTTTATACAATGAGGAATAATAAAACTATTTGTAGGCATAATCAATCACGCAAGCTTTTCTATTATAGTGTTGAATAAGATGTGTCATCACGGACAAATAGTTATTACCAAAAAGCCATTCATTTTCAGGAAAGTCTATTGAAAAGGACAAATGACAGGATATTAAATCAATATTATTCTCTCAAAAGGTCCATAAGTCATTGGAATCTTCCGACTTGGGGTCAAAATCATTATGCTGCCGATTCCATAAATCCTTTGCATATAAAGACTATGTTTGGCAAGTTTTGTCAGGTATTTTTATCAAAAGTGTATAAGATGAGTTGATTGTAATGGATGGTTGACTTTAATAGTGGAAACCAATCAAACTCAACAACACATTATTAAACTTTACTGATAAATCTGGCTGTGGAACAGAGGATAGAGAAAAAGTTAAATCTAATCGAAAGACTAGTAACAAAATGTTGAAAATGTATGAACGAACAAGGCGAAAGAAATAATGTACCAGAAAGGTTTTGTTTGTTTTATTTGATTGGGGCTTTACGCTGTACTCAAGGTTATTTCACTTATACATGTATGACAGCGTGCCAGCCCAATCTGTTAAGGAAACCACCCTTTACGACTCCCACAACGTGCAAGACAGGACAAAACATTTACATAACATTAATAAAACAGGACACTACAACAAATCGGCATCAGGGCACAAGAAGCTCCCACCCAACAACTCGCTACAAGATAGTTAAAACCTTGTGTAACCAACAAATGATTTAGCAGCTTTCATAGAAATGGATGTTTTGGAACTTAACCCACAGCTGTGCACTACATCATTTTGAAACAAAAGCAGAATGTGGGTCATATGAGTCGTATGTTTGATGTATCCAGTCTCAGAACCCATGTTAATCATTTACACAACTGCAAAATCATAAGAGAAAAATGGTAAAAAATTTAGTGCAAGATTAATATATCTGGACTTCTGAAAAAAATTTAACTTAAACCACAAGTATTCTCATTCTCAGCATGTGATAGGTGGGGCCGAAAAAGTTTGATCATTTAAAGTTTGTAAGTTTAAAAGGTTTTTCATGCTAGGTTTCCTAATATACATGCAGTATTGAATAACATGTATCACCATTGACAATTTAGTTATTTCCCAAAAGTCATCTATTTTCAGGAAAGCCCATTTAAAACGACAATTGATGGGAGATTAATCAATATTATTCTCTTCAAAGGTCCATCAGAGAGTGGAATAGCCAGCTTGGTGTCAAATTCATTACGTCCCCTTGTCTATGTATCCCTTGTTTATGAATATATATGATTAATGACTAGTTTTGTCAAGAATATTTGGTAGAAGAGTAACAGATGATGACTGATGACAAAGATCTATTTTTGACATACTGAAAACCAATTAAAGTTAACAACACATCAATTTTCCGCTAACTACAAATCTTGCTGTGATATTGTGCAGCATTTGGAAAATGGGAAATCTAATTGAAAAACTCCATGACATAAAATTAAAATGTATGTCTGAACTTGTTAATGATTAAGCACTTTCACAAATTTTATTGATGAGGTGAAACCAAATTTATATATTTTTATAAAGAGTAATCACACTGGCACAGGGATATCGACTAATTAAAGCCGATAAATAATCTCATGTTCTAGATAAATTCTCAGAAACAAGTTTCTAGATAGACCTGAATCTCTATATATAATCAAATTTCTAACTCCAACATGCTTTATAATATTCTCAATAAGGGATATTCATCTAACAGTCATTGGATGATTTTAGGTGCTTATAACCAATGATATTAAAAACGTTTGTTGACCTAATCAATCACACGAGGTTTTCTATTATAGTTTATTGTCTAACTTTAAGCTATCCCTCTGTATGTAATTAATCTCGTGTTACCTGTCAAAATGTTCTGTATATTTGTTGTGTAATAATTAAGTACTTTAAGTGCTTAGTCTATAAAATATATGTATTTTTTAACTATGAAACAAACCTAGTGATGGCGCACATCATTCTGTTGAATGGGGCCGCCAATAAATCAAACTATGTATGTATGTATATATATAGGCAAGCAAAATTTTCTTTCTCTACATTTATACAAAAATATGTGTTATAGTTTAAAATAATATTTATCCCCATGGACAAATAGTTATTTCACAAAAGCCATACAATTTCAGGAAAGTCCATTTGAAAGGAGAAATAAAGGGGGATTAATCAATATTTTTGTCTCAGAAAAGGCAATTAGACAGAAGGATCTTCCAGCTTTAGGTCAAAATCATTACATGAAGAGTTTTGTCAGGTATATTTGATGACAAAGTAATAGTTAACAACTGTATGCGTAAATTAAGGTTTGATGATGCGGAAGACACATAAATTTACTGTCCATACCAACAAATGTTTCAAGGGAGTTTAAGCACATACAAAAAGTCAATCCCGATGAAGATGTATGTGTCTAGGAGTACAAATCGTCAGAAAATCATCTGCCAAAATAATCCAGAAAAAACAACTTCTGTGTTTACAAGTCTACAGATGGTCTTGTTCACAACAACATCAGACATGAGAAAAACAGAGGAAAGTTTGTTTAAAAGCTTCAATGACATGAAATCAAAATTCCAAACAACTCATTGAAATCCAATTCAGTCTAACTCAAACATACCTAGATGGTCTTGTTCACAACAACATCAGACATGAGAAAAACAGAGGAAAGTTTGTTTAAAAGTTTCTATGACATGAAATCAAAATTCCAAACAACTCATTGAAATCCAAATCAGTTTAACTCAAACATACCTTTAACTATTCACAATCATTAATGCTAGCTACATTTGAGGATAGAAGGGGGTTTCATGACTATGTTCATACAATGATGGTTAATGAAAATGGTTGTAGACACAATCAATCATGTGAGGTTTTCTATTATAGTATTGAATAACATGCATCACCATATACAAATAGTTATTTCCCAAAAGCCATTAATTCTCTGGACAGTCCATTTAAATCAACAATTGATGGGAGATTAATCAATATTTTTCTCTCAAAAAGGTCCAATAGGCACCAAAGTCATCCAGTTTGGGGTCAAAATCGTTACGTACCCAATTCCATCAATCCTTTTGTTAATAAAGATGATGTTTGGCAAGTTTGTCAGGTATATTTGATAGAAAGCCGACAGATAATGACTGAATAATTAAGATATATGTTTGGCGAAGTGGAAACCAATGTACGTCAAAGTGAACCAATTCAATAAGGTTGCAATTCAATTTAGTTGCGTAATTACTAGAGGTAGGAATGGAAAATAAAAACTGCTGAGTAATATAGAGATAGATGTTCTTTAAAAGGTATGATTTTACCAAAGTTCACAGGTGAATGTAGGCCCATAGAACAAATATTGTGACCATTCATTATTAATGCAATTGTTCAGATTTTTGAACCCAGAACCCAGCTGTTAAAAAGTACTCATGTGGCATTGATCACAAATATTTTATTTACTTTATCTTCAAACAAAGTTTCTGTACCACATATATGAAAACACAAATCTAGATAGTTTTCCCTTTTACGACACACAGCTTCTGTTCAAGTATATATCATTTGATAACAATTCTCCTCAATTCCTTAAGTATATTTTTGTAAAGAGTAATAACACTGGCACAGGGATATCGACTTATCAAAACCGATAAATCATCATCATGTTGTAAATAAATTCTCAGAGATAATTTTCTAGATAGAACTTGATCTCGAGTTGTTATGGGTAACCTACAGACGTCTTGAGAAAAGGTAATAAGAGTTGGATGGTGGGGACATGTGGTGAATATGTAGCACACGTCACACAGATATCTATATATTATAACACTAATGCTATAATGACTAATATAGGCTAATACTCCTATAAATGCATATCAGAGCCGATGTAGATTGATTTATTCAATATTGGTGTTCAACACAGTGCTCAACTGTATTTCACACGACAGCCGCAGCAACACAACCACACAACGTTAACTCACTTTAAGTGTTATCTCTGTTGGAAAGAGAATGTTCCTTCGGCGGCAATTATAACATCCTGAATGTAAGCATGAAACAAACTTCCCTGTATTATGGGTTGATAACATGTAGAAACCACAAGGAAAGAGGAAAGTTAAACAGAAAGCAGCAAAAGGCTGGTGGCCATGGGAGTTGCCGGTTGGTTTAAACAAGGTTGACCGTGGTTTTCTAACAACTTTATTATACAGCAAGCAGACTGAAAATAACAACTTCTTCAAACTGTGAGTGAACGGCCATGACTTAAGAACGTCTCTCAAACTCCACTTGCAAACCAGTCAACGGTGATAAATATTTGGCTGAGAATTATCAAACAAGCTTGATGCCGGCAACTGGCTTCGGTTGATGTTTGCGTGAATGTTGCTACGATGGTAAATTTGGCAGGCGATCGACTTACTCTTTAGAAATAATAACCAACAAATACAAATTAATAATGACCTGATAAAAAGACTTCCATTGCCTTGAATTCTGTGAATAGGCCCAATATCATTGACAGATGTTTGGCTTCATTGTGATCCAATTAGTATCTGTAGAGTGAGCAAATTTTTACTCTGGATACATAAACTGGCTTGAATTCCAGCTGATTACACATTTTATTTTCTTTACCACAGAATTATTAATATCTCCACATTCTGCTCTTTAGCAGATTTCGCGGACTTTTTAGCAGATGATTAATTATCTCCTCCTAACAGGAATTCCTCTCAATTGGTTTTAATGACGGTAGAATGCACACTGTTATCTTTACTTCCTGATCAATTCATAGTTAGGGACATTATCACATTAGTTAGAGTTATATTTTCTAAATGTGTACAAGGCGTATGAATATAATTAATACACTAAAAATTCTGCAGGTTATGGAGATCACAGCATATTTGGAACTTTGGATTTATAAGAATAAATTTCACATTTTCTAGCCATGTTAGTCTTTTGAGGATCACTTATTTGAAATATGATGTGAGGTCCATCATAGAACTACGGAGCATCCATTCTTTTTTTCTCCTCAAAAATTCTCCACCAAAATAAATAAGCCAAAAATCTGTTTTGAATGCTTGGTATAAGCAATACATAGATAATTACTTTAACTGGAAATCATGAAATAATGGAAACAAAATTTAGGGAATAAAATCTTATTAGGTTTATAATATTAGAAGAAACAAAAATAGTGTGGCGTTCTAGAGATATGA